>VDFB02098154.1:0-10481 GCA_007258455.2 Sequoia sempervirens | reverse complement strand
AGTGGATTTTTTGGTAGTGTTTACTTCTCTTCTAATTACATATCCCATTGTTGAAATGAATGTATATTTTCTTAATCTTATGTATAGACCAAGTGTGCTAGAATGATCAAAATTGGTAGGTCTTCAATGATGACAAACATATCATTTCTTTCCTTGAGGGAAATGGTAATTTTTAAATTTTTATATTTGAAGCTCCTCAAGCTTCGAAGAAAAGGAATACAATAGAAAATATGTATGGAAGCCATGAAGTGCTATAATTGGAAGAAAATACCATTAGGAAGGGTCTAATTTCATTAGAGCAGTTGTTCAACAAACAAGATTGTAGTGTGAAAAGAAAATTTGATGAACATATTGATACTTCTCTTGAGAATATAAAAGTTATTGTTGGTTTTGAGAGTGACCCTAAAATAATTATTATTGGTAAATTTTCTTCTATAGAGGAGAGATTAAACCTCATTGATTTATTTAAATAATACAAAGATGTGTTCATATGGTGTTACAATGATCTCAAGGATTTTATGGATGGTGAGTTCAATTACCATATTTCTTTGAAACCTAGATCCACTCCATACAAATAGAAGCAAAGAGAATTCAATCCAAAGGTGGTTGATTCTATATTTGTTCAAAAATTGGATAAAATTCCCAAAGACAAGATTACCTATCATATTCATCATTCTACATGGGTTTCTAATATCATTATTGTGAAGAAGAAAAACGGTGAAATAAGAATTTGTGTTGATTTTCATAATTTAAATTAAGCTTCCATTATGGATAGTTATCCAATTCTGAATATGGACTAGATTCTACAAATCGTCTCAATATGTGAAATGATGTCAATGTCAATGACTTATTAAGTTATAATCAGGTTATTGTTAATTCGGATGACCAACATAAAACTACATTAATCACATTGTGGGGTACTTTTCCTAGAATATAATTCCTTTTAGATTGATAAACACATGTACCTTTTCAGAGGCCAATGGATCTTTCCTTTATATATTTTATAAATAAGATCATTTTTATCTTTTTATATGACTTAAAAATATTTTCAAGGAAATGTAAAGCACATTCGTATCATTTAGCGTGTATTTTATAAAGATCTATTCAAAAAGGTATTTATCTAAATTTGAAGAAGTCCATTTTTGGTGTCATAAAAGGGAATTTACTCAGATAGATTATGTCTAAAGAAGGGATTCACATTGATCTAGAATTGGTTAAGGTGATTCAACGATTGGCACTACCTTATAGCAAGCTAAGTTTAAGGTTGATGCAAGAGCATTTGAGGAATAAGCGGTCCGCATCAAAATAAAATGTTACATCTTGAGTTGTTTTGGAATTCATTTTGGAGTGTGATGTTTAATTTTGCTTTGGTGGTCAATTTTGGTAGGGACCAAATGACATTATTGGCATTGGTTGAAAAAAATTCATTATTCAATTTTCAACTTTATTTCCTTGTATTGATGCATTTGTAAATTTTTTGAGTCCATAGATAGCTTCATTTTTTAATATTCAAATTTTGATTGTGGATGCAAAGTATCTTTGTCTTCATCAATATATTATTTATCCTTGCACCCAATGGATGTGTTGGGGAAAATAAATAATCACACCTTTTGAAGAATAGAATTTAAGAGGAGTAAAATGGAAGTCATTAAAAATAATTTGAATAGAAGCCAATGCTAGTAGAAGATATGAAAACAACAAAATGGAAATATGGAAGAGGAGTTGAAGAGATACAATGGCTATAGAAGAGATGGTGCAATGAATAGGAGGAAGAACATAACTTTCAAGAAAATAAAACATTGCAAATGGGGATGGAAAAATAGGGGTTTTCACATTGAGGAAGAAGAGTCTTCCAAGGAGAAAGAGTGTTGGGAATTTCTTCTTGTGGAAGGGTGAAAGAAATTTAATAAGAAAATTGAAACTGCAAAGTCCAAGAAATTTTTAATGTAGATTGAACAAGGAGTCATGTTTGGTAAAAGGATATAGTAGATTCAAATTAAGAAAAGGTGAATAATACAAATTGAAAAGATAAGGGAAGCAAGTAGGCTACACGACGGGGAGGTCAATGATAAAGGCAGCTAGAGGAATATTCTAATTTATACAAGTCTATGCACAAAATAAAACAGCAAAAAAAGGAGGTGGAGCATAGAAGGGAAGATGAATTAAGTATGAAACATAAAAAATAGGTTCACCAATTTGAAATGTTGAAAATGGGGGTGATGAAACGTTTCTCGTTTTATTTCATTAGGAAAAAATATACCCACAAATAATTGACTTACAATCCTTAGTGGAGTCAACTCAATAAAGGAATATGTTGGTTTCCTTATGATTGAGGACAATGTTATTAGCCCGAGTAGCACTTTTAGCAGAAAAATTAAAAATAGTAAATCAACTCAATTATGTCCATTCAAACTTGAATCATTAATTTAAAACATAATAGAAACATAAACAAGAAATTTCCTATAGATCTCTAAATGGAAGGATGATGTGTACATATCACAAAAATATAGTTTCAGAAGGTTGCCTTGACTCATTTTCCCATAGGTGAATGGGTCTATGTGCGGAGGTTTTACTTAGCTTTTGGGATCCTGTGGTGTCATTTTATAGCTTTTGTTTGGTCTAGGTTTCAATAAGGGACAATTAGAAAAAATGTCTATAGGTGAGATTTTGTGGATTGACAACAAATATGACAACTTTTTCTACAACTTTGACAACTTTACAACATTCAAAACCTACACATTCACAAAGAGGAGAAAAATTGTTTCTTTTTTGTGGATAAGGGTTCTTGTATTTTCTTGAAGCATTGAGTATGCTCTTCTCTTGTATCTTTGGATAATCTAGAGAATCAGAAAGGTGTGATAGAAATACTAGATTTTGGGGGTTTCTTTCTTGGCTTTATATTGCAGGAGAATTTTGGGAGCTTGCTGCATAAGATATGAGCTCATTATTATGTACACAGTGTCTGAGAATGCCAAATTTTCCTTTTGTTTCGTCCTAGTTGGACATTCGAGGCAAATCTGCAAGGGTTTGAAGATTGAAGATTGTTGCCAAATCTAGAAGGTAGCCACATTTTTTGATCATTTTCAGCCAAAAGGAACATCACCATCACATCCAAAAGGGTCAAAGACCCTAAGATTGACCACCAAATCATTGAATTTGGAAAAAAAATTCTCTTAAAGGCAATAAAATTAGCAAGTGGGTTGTATGACCCTACCTACAGGTAGGATTTTTTATTAATTTTTTTTTGTTTTGGTAATTCCATTTTTTTAAAGTAAAATTTCAAAAAAAAATGTAGTATCTATTTATAAATCAAAATGTTTAAATAAAAGAAATGTAATTATTGCAAACTTGCGGTACACAGCCTATGGCCTGCAAACTTCCCATCAACTATGACAGGGACATCTCTCACATGCACGACCATTGGTTGTCCCACCAACTATGACAGGAACATCTCTCACATGCACGACCATTGGTTGTCGCAAGGGGCAACGTCCATCTTACCCCACATGCCCCATTTTTTATTTTTTTGATTTTTTTTAACATTTTTCAATAAATAAATAAAAAATTAATATGTTTTTTTCATTAAGTTCTTTTAAATGAAAACTTTTTAAAGTTTTTAAAAAATAAAAACTCTATTTTCTTTATTACTTTAATTATTATTTTTTCAAAACATATTAGTAATTTTCTTTATTATTTTTAATAATAAAGTTTTGAAATTAAACTTTTAAATAAACCTTTTTTAAAAACAAATTGCATTTCAATAAGCAAACCTAGGAAATTTTTTTTTCTACCAATCAAGCCTTGTATTGCATCATTGACTCCTCTAACCAAAGGTCAAATGGGGACAGTTGCTCCTATCAACACATCATCTCTTTAATTAAATAAACTAAACTTTATTTAATCCAATCTCCAAATGCATATTTCATTCTTTTCTGATGTAAATAAATCAAATATTTAAGTCATAAAAGTTAAACTCATCCTAATCATCATTAGGCTAATCTAAATCCAATTAGCCTAACCTAATCACCCATCAAATCCTCTAGATATCTCCTCTTGCACAAATAAATCAATTTATTGATTTATTAAAACCCTTATTTTCCATCAACTTTGCATAAAACAAAATATTCCTTCAAATTTGAAAATGAGGACAAGTTGACTTGTCCCCTCCAACATTGCATTTATTTCTCATTTTCTTGTCCCCCTCTCAAAATTTATTACACAAATTCAAATTTGAAACTCCCTCTCTTGGGCACATTTCCCAAATCTTGCACAACCTTCAGCCTATCACAACTTGACAAGTGGCTTCCTTTCATTGGTCTACATTTAGTCCCACATTCACCCATTTGGCCAATCTCTCATCAAAAAAATCTATAAATAAGGACCTCATTCTTCATCAAAGGCATCGAGAATCTTATGCAAAGTTACTCTCTTGGTTTGAGAACTAATTTTTCTCTTCATTATCATTGCACTTCATCACTTGAGTTTTAGGAAGGATTGGGAAAGGGTCATTTGCACATTTGACACCAATCCACTATGAAATAGGTATGCATTATGGATCTTTTATGATTTCAGTTGAGTTTGTCTTGTTATCATGTTAGAGAGCATTTTGCATTATTTCATTCAGAAATTTTGATAGATTTTGCAAAATATTAACCGATGCTTGAGGTTTAGTATTTGCAGATTTTAAAGGATGCTTACATGTGGCACTACAAGGAGGGCATAATCAATGCATTTCATTCTTATTTTCCTTATATGATTCACAAATTTTATTTTCATATGGAGTTTAGAGAATTTATACTCTTGGCATTTTTATTTCTTCAAGGTTTCTGATATATCTGTTTGTCTATATTTTCTTCAATACAAGGATAAAAGGGTAGATGCACATTTCCCTGCTTTTTCTTAAAAGTTGATTGTCATTTCTTTAAAGCAAGATAGAGCATGTGTGGATTCCTTGTTTTCTAGGTATTCATGACCAATATCTTTCATAATACCTTGAAATTTTTCAAATTTTTTTCATTATATGAAGCTGACTTTGTATTTAAAAGAAATAAAAAAAGAAGGAATCTCATGAGGAAATGTCATCCATATAAATAATTTAAAACACACCCTTCAACATTTAATATCACTATTTAAAGCATCATCCACTATTTCCTTAAATTCATTTTGAAACTATTTATACATATATACTGGCGTTGGTATAGTTACGATCATTTTTTCTTTTTTGTTTTTTTTGTTTTTCCTCACATTGATCTATATTTTCTATTTTAGAGCATTCATCTGAAAGAAACTTCTATTTTTTTCAAAGGCGTATAAATGGAAAATTGTGAGAACAAACGATAGCTGGGAAAGCTTTAAATGCTCAATGCATTTAGTCATTTTTTGAAAATGTACTATAGTACCTTTGAAGATCAGCAAGAATAGAGTATCTTTCTTTTTCTTAAGCTATTGATGCTTGGTCATGTCATGTTAATTCTTGATATGACTGGTTTGTGTAGCAAGGAATCGGCCTGAGTATTTGATGATCAACACTTTAAAATTTTAACATTTGCTTTTATATGACATGGAGAGACTGACAATGAATTCAAAGCATCATGCCTAATATTGATTTGTTTTTTCTTCACAACTTGATTACGAAATCTGTCACAACCTATACATTACGCCTACTACTATAAACAAGCCATTGGGAGTTGATGCACATGGATGTCAATTTAAGATCCAAGATGTTTTGAATGTGGTCTCCTGTTTTAGAAGAGCGCCACTAAAGTTGGAAGAGACTCACTATCTATGAATGTGTAGCAAGTTTACAGCTACTTCACTAAAAGCATTTCAGTCTGCCACATGCATCCTGCCTCACACTTTGCTGCATTAACTATTTCCTCTTTATTAGTAGTTTTAAGCAAAGCATAGAGTTGTTTTATTGTTGGAAAGGCATTCACTGTTGGACAGTGTTTAGTGACTAATCTAAGATTTAGAGAGAATTGAATCCTTCAGTGCATAGATGATAAAAAGAAATCTTTCTTGCTATCGACTTGCCTATCACCAATGCCAATGTTAGAGCTCTAACTATATTTATAAATGCTTTATGTCCAAGTGGCTGTGTATCACTTTTCCTATGTATTCTTTGTACAACTAACTGCTTGTGATTTGAAATATTTCTGTAGCTTTACTCCTGCGAGGTGTTCGAACAGAGGAAGGCTTCATTAGTGCATTCAATATCTTCTTATATTGAGTCATTATACTTACAATTTATTGATCTTCTAATAAATGTCATAAATTTATATTATCACATTTATTATTAGTAAATATTTGAGCCTATGATGATGTTATTGAAATATTTATTCGTTGTGTTTTGACTTATTGACTCAATGCCTCTAGTGACGTAGATTAAGTAGAGAAAACTTTGGTGGATGAAAAAGTGAATCTAACAAGTATGGTGCTTTCTTCATGAAATCAATATATGGCCCACTTATAAATGCTTTTTTCATTATGTTCATCCAAATCATTTGTTCTTTCAAATAGAAATCATGTTTTTGTTTGATCAAAATGAATTTAATGTTTTAAATCTCACCTGATTGTCTTTTTGTTTAATAGGCTAATGAAAGGAAAAAGAAGGTACAAGGAAAAGGTACAAAGACTAATGAAGGAGGTACAAATGAAGGGTAACGAAGGACAACGAAGGTGAAGGTTGAAATCAAACATTGGAGTTGGACCAAAAATGAAGACAAAATTAGAATTAAAGATTCAAGCATCGAAATTGAAACCTAAAAAAGTGTTCTTAAATGCTTTGATCTTCCATCACCTACTTTAATTTTTTGTTTCATGATAGCTCACCTTTGGTTTTTAAAACGAACATTTCAAAATGGTTGGAGGGTTTGTCATATGCCTTAATTTTCTATTTTAGGCTAACTCATATTTTGTTTGGTGCTTTAAAACGAGTTCATCATTGCTTTGAGGCTTAAAATGAACATGTGTTTTTTGTGTTTTATAATCTCTTATTCAAAGTAATCTCATCTAAAAAGGCGTATGCACTTCTCTCATAAAAAGAATCCATTAAGCAAAGGTTAAAGACAATTGGACCCCACACATGTGTCTCCAATGATTTCACGCAAAGTCAAGATCAAGAAACTAAAGGTGAAAGTCGTTAGTTTGATAGCCCGCCAAGAACATCTCTCTATGTTATATGAAGTCAGACAAAGACTGCATTTTAACTTTTACAAGAAGGCTTCAAGGAACAATCCTAGTTTGTATTCATTTTATTTCCACCAAAAACCAAATCTTTTCAGAGAGTTTGAACATCTTGTTTAGAGAAAAGCTTGTTCTTCAATACCTAGGTCTAGGAAAATAAAGTGTATTTTTTAGGTTCATCTTAGGATCAAAGCAAATCAAAATTTTTTACATCGATCCTTCAAAACATAAAAATGAACACCATCTCACAATCACCTTTTGGAAAATCTTGAAATCATCCTTAATACTAGGCTTTTTGGAAAAATAAAAAATCATCAAAATCATTGAGACTAAATCCTTGAAAACTATATCAAAATCACGTTTGGCTAGGTATGTGTAGATGCATCCTTTTTCATATGCTTAGTCAAAGTTATAAAAATCATCTTGTTTAACTTAGTATATGTAGATGAATCTTCTTCATATGCTTAGTGAAGCTATCATCTTGTTTGGATAGGTGTGGATAGATGTATCCTTCTTCCCGCACATATTCAAATTATCATCCTTTGATCAAATCTATCCCTTAGATAATCATCCAAACATCCTAGGGTCTATTTGTTCAAAGATCCAAATCAAAATCAAAATCAATCAAGGACAAATCCCAAAATCAAAATCTACAACATATCCGAAAGTCCCAAAATCCTAGCATCTCCTTCAAGATTTATCAAAAGATCATAACATCCACATCATCCATCCCTTACATCATCATCATATCACCTTTCGATCCTCAAGTTATCCTAGAATTTTCCACTTTGAGGCATCAAATAAAGATCAATTCAAAGAACCAAGAGATTCATCTCCCATTCTTAAAAAATTGTTCCTTTTTTATGGTTCAAACTAGATCTCAATACAGGAAGAGCATGGAAGCCAACAAAGAAACACCTGCTTCAAGTGATTTAAGTAAAAAAACTCCTGAAATGAATCCCATTGGGCTTGGAAATCTCACAATTAACCTTCCAACATCATTGCAAAACTCACAAGAAGAAGCCCAAGGAGAGGACCTACCCTTTGGGATGTCTCACGATGAAATAACTGAAATGCTTCAAAATCCAAAAAACCATAAGATTGTCAATATCATGGTGAGGCTTAACCCTTCATTATACATGCTTGAACTAGCAAAGCAAGGGGCAAAATTTCCTTCAAATTTTGACATGAGCACCATAGTGGAGATATCTTTTCCTCCAATCACATCCACCATTCCATCCACACCCCCATCCCAAAATATCACTCAAAACATTTTGAAAATCATGACATCTCTTGCTCCAACCCAACCTAACGTTAATAAGGGAAATGCATTTCTCAATGCTATTCAAACACACCCCCTTGCTAATAATCAAAACTTGGATGCAAATACCACCTTGGAACAAACCATACTTGAAAACCCATTACATATGAATGTTCCTCTCACTTTCCATCACTATCCATCATCAACATTTTTTCGCACAACACCTCAAACCTCTCTCCTCACAAATTCTCAAGAGGAAGGAGACATGTTCGAACCAAGGGGCATCTTTAACACCACAACATTTTCACAAGAACTCGCACCCCCCACCTTTCCACCTCTTCCACCATTTCCATTATCATCCACACCATTTCTTGGCTTAGGGCTTCCCCCTACCAACTATCAACCAAACCAACATCCCAAGCATCAATCAAAGCATTATGCAAAATGCTCAAAATTTGTCATCGACATCACAACAACAAATGACAAATGCACAAGTGATTGCAACATCATCAAACACCCCCTTAACATTGCAAAACATGGTCTCTCAAGGACCAATCCCATCAACAATGCCACTTATCACTCAGACCACCACATCAACAATACCATCCACCAATCAAATAATCAACATAACACACCATTCACTACTACCACAAATGGCATTCTGAACCCACCACCACCAACTTCCACCACATCAAGTCAATACAATGCAACATTGCAAGTTTCTTTCCAAAGAGGATACTAACAAGTGCAAAAAGTAAAATCCATATACATAGCTGCTCAACAAGCTGCACAAGATGTGCAAGTAGCCCAAGTAGCCCACGCCGCATTGAAAATGTAACAAGCCACACAATCCCAAGCTCTATTGCAATAACAACAACAAGAAGTTGCTCAAGCATTGCAAGCACAAAAGGCCACTCAAGAAAAACTTCTATTGCAACAACAAGCAGTGCAAGCACAATTTGCACAATTGCAAGCTCAAGCGCAAGCTCAATATCAGGCACAACAAGCACACGCACAACTTCTTGCACAAAGAAAAGCAACTCAATTGCAAGCATATCAACAAGCAATAAAGCAATATCAAGAGTAGCAAGAAGTAGAAGAATTGGAAGCCCAATTACAAGCATTATTGGGAAAAAAAAAGCACAACAACAAGCATTGTTGGAACAACAACAAGCACAAATCCTAGTGCAACAACAACAAGATCAACAAACATTGTTCATACAAAAGCAGGTGGAAGCCTACCTCACTTAGCAAAACATACAAACACCATCAAACAACACACCGACCAACCCACCCATCCAACCCATGATTGAAACACCCCAAAATACCTTCATCCCACCCCTTGATCCACAAAATGATGTGACGACACAAATCAGGTTGCTTTCACAACAAGTGCTCGATCTGCAATCCAGGTGAACAACACAAACACCAAGTAAATTGTGTCCCTATCCATTTGATAGGAGCATAGAGATGAAACCATTCCCTAAGGGATTTGAAATCCCCAAATTTGACAAATATCAAGGGATGGGAAACCCTAAAGATCACATCAGGGAATTCCAGGTTCATTACATGGAGGTCACATATGACGATGCTTATCTAATGTGACTATTCCCTAGGAGCTTGGCAGGCCCCGCTTATAGAATGGTTCTCTTGCTACCTTCAAGCAAGAGAACATCCTAAGAAATTAGGATGCATTCATTAAAAATTATGCATGCAACATTGCAATGATGTTGGGTCTCAAAGAACCTCTAAAACAAGGAAAGGGTGAATCTTTCACTTCATTCCTTCAATGATGGCGATCTAAGGCTAATCAGAGCAAGTGGAACATGCCAGAAGAACAATAGATTTGCACCATCATAGCCAACCTTGAAGGCCACTTGGAATTTCATCTCAAGGTTCAAGGCATCACCACATATGATCAATTGATCCCCAAGGTGCTCAGCATCGAAAGAGCCCTCATGACTCAACCCACAGAATGAACATCATAACATGAACAACAAAATAATCACCCACCATCCAATTACAATGATAAACC
>VDFB02098153.1:0-18677 GCA_007258455.2 Sequoia sempervirens | reverse complement strand
AACCACCCCAAAAAATTCTTGATTTCCCACTATATTTCCACCACAAACTATATGTAGAGTTTTTTTTAGGCCACTATGTCAACTATTTTGACTTTAGATATTTCCAAGGAGTAGTTAAAGGTATGCCTCAAGAGAGAGGCCACTATGTCAACTATTTTGACTTTAGATATTTCCAAGGAGTAGTTAAAGGTATGCCTCAAGAGAGACCTAGGGAAATATGAAATTCAAGGTCCATTTATTCTCCCTCTTCTTATTCGTCTCCACCTCCAAAAGCACACCCAATTGTTGTTACAAATGCAAAAAATCAAGGTCTCCATTTCATACACTCTTTGACTATCCATTTGATTACCTAGAGTTCTAAATTTACACAATCATATGATATTGATGTTCCTAGTGGATCTATTGATATTGGTGGACCTGCCTTGTCTATACATATTTGTGTGCCTCATCGTTGCATTATGTGCAATCATTCGTGTTTAGGTCCTCTTACAGAGACTACTGAGCCACCCCTATACACATATGAATATGATATCCCTCATATGAAACCTTCACAAGATGAGCCAACAAGGTCTAGAACACAAGTAGGGCCATCAAGGGTTAGAGAAGAGGAGCAAGGCCAATCTTTCTTACCAGTAAAATTTAAAATTATTCCATAATATATTTTATTTGAAATTAATATATCAAATAATAGTACTAATGTATATATGTGGGATAATATTTGATGATAGAATAGGATCTTAGATAATTTCATCATTGTCCTCTTTTGACCACTCATTTTTTCCCAAACTTGATGGTATAATTTTTACATGTATAACCTTTTTTATTATATACATTTCATTTTTGTGAGTAATTATATATTAATTTATATCTTGATATTATTTTACTTTTTTATTCTATTCAAAATGTGAATGAGGTGGTGTTTTTTCCAATATGTTTTAGTAGAGCACCTAATAATCCTAAGGGAGGATCATTCAAAGAGTGACTCTTAGAGCAACAAAAAATATTCAAGTTAATTCAAATGAATTTTAATTGAATTGATAGTTTAGAGAAGTTATAGTTGATTGTAGTGATTTAGATATTTTTAAAATTTTTATGATTATATGTATACAAATAGTCTTGAATACTTGTTATCTTTTATATATGAAATCATAGTTGGTTCATCCATGATGAGTCATTCTCATACAATAGAAGAAGCCTCGTCGGTGGTATATGTTTTTTAATACATAAGTTTATGTTTAGTAGTCTAGATTTCAAATTTATACATCTAACCGTTATTTATTGTATGCATTTCCTTGTTTGTCAATAATTATATATTAATTTATATCAATTTTATTTTACTTGTTATAGTATACTCCAAAATTGAGCGAGGTGAGCTCTCTATCAAACATCTCTTAGAAGAAAAAGTAAAGGGTTGAGGTAATTGAATTGAATTTGACTTTAATTGGTAGTTTAGAGAAATTATAGTTGAGTGTAGTGATTTAGATGCTATTTTAAAATTTCTAAATTATAGTAGTTAATTTTCTATTTACTAGTCTAACTTATTCACCATTAAACTAAATAATCAAATTTTTGGTTTGACTTGTTATTGTTTAGTCAACTTTTCATCCATCAAGTGGCATGAAGAGACTAGATTTTAATGATCCACCACAAGTTTAGATTCTCCCAAGATATGGTTTCAATTGGATAATTAGGATTTGATACATATTTATTTGGCATGTACATTGTAAATAGGTATTGAAATGGTATATGCCACATTTAAAAAAAAAATAGTTGGTATATATGAAAAATTTGTATGTGTACACAATTATTCTACACTTTAATATATAAAAAAATTGATGTATAATATAATTTGTTCCTTTTGTGTGTATTTTCTTTCTTTTTAACTTAAAATTTGAACGTGTAATCACTTTAGAATGGTTGAGTTATGAATAATAACATATTATAGATTGATTTCTTGCAATTTTTCTTGTCATGATGGTAATCATAGTTAGATTATTGTCTAATAATAACATGTGACCATTTCTCTATTCAAATTCTCTAATCATTAAGAATTAATAAAAAAGAAGAATTGTGACAATCATGTATGGCATATGTATTTATTATTTCATTTTAATGTATGATAAATTATGGAGTAGATGCTTAATATTTATTTATATTAAATTATACTAACATATTATGGCTATTTTAGGGTATTGAGAATCAAATTGGAATCATAAATGTTGTGGGTAAAAACAAATTGCACCAATATGCATGAATCATAAAAATTAGTCACATATACATGAATAATGTATTCCTATAATATATAAATAATTCCTTTACAAAATATTTTAGAATGTATTTCCAACTCAAAGAGATTTCCTCATAGTAGCAAGCCATCAAATTTTACCAAAGATTATTATTTTGGTGTAGTGTTTGGGTATCCAAGTGACCAACTCCACAAATTCTATGTGTCATGGTATACAATTTATTGCACCAAACTTGAAGTCTTTTGAAGTGATGGAAAGATATCAAATGCTAAAAAAATCATCAAGTTGGTGGTGTTAAGGCATCCATTAAGAAATTCAAAAAACCACATTTCATGTTATGAAACTAATTATGCCTATTTATCATCCACACATACTATAAAAGGTCTCATTCATCCACCTATGGCTTTTATAGCTTCTAGGATACATTAAATAGATGAATTCTCTTAAAATACTTGGGATAGAAAATATGTCATTTGGAATTAGCCCTAGCTCAATTATAATATGGATGCTTAGTTTTAACAATCATAATAATCATAAAATTTCCAAATGCTACTATCCTTAGCTTAATTAATACATGGATTCTTAATTTTAACAATCATAACATGCAAGAGGTTTTGGTATACCCTATTTTTCATG
This sequence comes from Sequoia sempervirens, assembly GCA_007258455.2. Lineage (NCBI taxonomy): Eukaryota > Viridiplantae > Streptophyta > Pinopsida > Cupressales > Cupressaceae > Sequoia > Sequoia sempervirens. Next base: position 15,795 of record VDFB02098153.1, on the reverse strand, counting down.
CCTAATACCTCATAAGAACTTTTCACAACTTGGTGTATTGTCAACAAGTTGGTGTTAGCTATTGTTATCATCTAGGAGAATATGCTAATCATTGGGTTAGTTCAAGTCCTCTATGTATTTTTGTACATGCATTTGAGTTGACTACAATGCACTTGAATAATGATCCCATATTTTTTTCTCTTAGGTTTTTTAAGAGACTTTGTTGGAATCCTTTAGTCTAGAAAGACTAGGACACCTTGGGTATGAAAGAGACCTTCACTAGCATTCACTTAGCCACCAAAAAGTTTTGGCATAGTTGGTTTGACCCCACGAGGTGAAGAATAAATAATATGGCTCATGGCACCATTACAATAAGTTTCATTGATGCATTTTATAATAATGCATTCATTGTTGGCATGGTAAAAAAGTGATGAGTTGACCTAAATCAAGAGAGATTAATGTGGAGAGACCTAGTATCTACCTATACATCTAAATAGAATATTCCTAGGTGTCACAAAGTTTGATAACTACTCCATCATAGTTTGGTAGATTTTTTCTCTCAAGGCTTTAAAGAGATTATGTCAAAAGAATATAGCCTTCAAGGATTGAGATACTTGTACAAACAAATGCCTCCAATAGTCACCTGACCACCTCGATATATTGGCATAGTCATTTTGGCCTCATGATACATGAAATGAAAAATATTCTTCTTTACACTTTTTCACTTCTCTTAACTAACACATTGTGCAAGAATGTTGTAATATACACCCAATTTTACCCTTTATTTTTTGAGTGAGATTGATAATGTAAATAATATAAATCACACAAAAATAATTGTAGCAACACTCATAAAAATTTAACACATGAATTACTATATCAATACAAATCTAAAATTTCATTACAAATCAATACAAAGATTCACATCAAATACCCAAATGATTATTTTATTAAAAAATAAAATTCTACATGCCCATAAAGGTTGTTCATGAGTAGATCTAATAAACACTTCTACAACAAGAAACAAAGCTTCAACTGAATCCACAAAAGATAATTAATATATGTAATAAATCTGATAGGTATGTGTTAGAGATCTTGGCACCCCCTTTTGAAGTGAAATAGGAAAGAAACCCAAGGCATTCATCTCTAGTAATTCCCATGCCCCTACTAGTTGTAGTACTACCCCTTTAGTGATTGGAAACTCCTTTATCAGTCCTCAAATATCTTCTTAGACCTCAAATATGCACTCCTACACCCTCCCTCAAAGCATTTTAAAATGATTTTTAATTGATATTTTTTACCTTAACAAATCTAGAAACTCATTAGAGAGGTACGACATGTCCCTAAATGGTACAGCTAGACTAATGGAGGCTCAAACTATATTTTTTTCAAAACTCCAAAATTATTATTTGTATTTCACCTTTATCTCAAAAAATGGTTCATTCAATGTTGGTAAAAGACTAGAGAAATCGCATTCAAATCTCTTGTACAATCTCTCACTATAATTACCTGTTAAAATACACCAAGAATGATCTTTCATAACCAAAGTGGATGGTCCCTGTAAGGGCTTTCATCCTTACAAAAGAGTTGGTTCAACCTATGTGTTTTCTTCAAAATATTTTCCAAGAATGAGTTTCAAATGAGCTCACAAAGAGCATTTTATATTTTTCTTCAAAACCCACACCCCTCTTGGAGAAATTAAAAAATATATTTAAATTTAAATTCCCCTTATGTCTCCCACTTGGAAATCCCATTTAATGAGGCTAAAATATTTACCTTTTTAAAACTCTTTCTTATGTCTCCTCAAAAAATCACCTTTAAAAATATTAAAATACCGTAAAGTTAAATAGATAATTTAACTTTATAATATTAACGTTATTTTAAAATAAGTCTCTAGGCCATAAAAAATCATAAAATAAACACTAGATACCATAACTAAGAATCCCAAGGGAAGATCAACATGAAAATACCAATTCAACACTAAGGAGGTGACTTAATAAAAATATTAAGTATTGGACCAAATTCCTAAAAATGCTTCGAAGAGTGTCAGAAAACTGAGTCCCCTAACCAACCATATTAGCTTGTGAAAACTTGAGGAATAGGCTAATCCTAATAATCATTGACATAGCTTAGGAAGGGGACATTGTAGTCCTCCCTTCCTACAATTTCTTTAGCTTAATCAATTGCAACTCTATGTTGTAGTATTTATTCACTCTCCCATTTTGCATCCTCAACTGGTACATTCTTCCACTTAACCAAATATTATTTAACTGACACTTCCATAGAGTATGCTCTCTGACATCAATGATCACCTCAGGAATCAAAATCAACTCCTCCTCCTCATCCAATGGTATCAATTCCAAGGAAGGAACCACATTGTGACCTAGTGCCTTTTTTAGGTGAGACACATGAAATACATTATGTACTCTACTATTAGTTGGAAAATCCAACTCATAAGCCACTTCTCCAATCTACTTGGAAACTCTAAAAGGCCCATAGAACTGTGGCTTAAGATTCTTTGATCCACTTTTCCTAAGTGTGGACTATTTATAGGGCTATAATCTTAAATAGACCATTTCACCCACCTCAAAACTAAGCTTTGTACGATGTTGATCAGCATACATCTACTAATTTTGGGCTTGTTGTAAATTTTCCTTCAAAGATTTCATTATATCTTAAATTTCTTGTAACAAATCCCTAGCCTTAGGTACCTTATGAAAGGAATTCAGGTGAGCATAAGTAGCTTCCTACACTAACCTAAGTAGGGGAGAGTTACAAAAAAAAAATCTAACACCTTAAACAATTACAACTACAAATAGATGAACAGTCAAAATACATAAAACAGATAAGACATGCAAACCATAATATAGTTATTACATGGGAAAAACCTTACGATAAAAAAACCACACTCCAAACACATAGATCAACTTGTATTATTAGCAACAACAACAGTTACAATGCAATCTCAAAGCAGTACTTAGGAGTCTTCACACTATGATAGAATTTTAGAGCAATTTTGACAATATAAAACCATGTCACCAATCTTCAACCTATCACCATAAAAATTCTATAACTCAACACCAATTTATAGATGTGCAAGATGAGCATCCAAAACTACCATGTGTCACCTCCATAATAATTGCATGCATGCAACAAAATATGGAGAACATGCAAGGCATCCAACTTCACCTATTTATGCAATTATCATAAATGCTCAACATGCAAACCATTTTTCATAAATTACTATACAACAAAATTGTTCCTCTCAACATGTAAGGCATGAGACTTCATACAAGAGTTTCTCCTCAACATGTAAGGTTCCTATAGAATGCAATTACTAACTAGTCCTGATAAGGTAGTTGTCATAGTTGACTCTTACAACTATCATAGAATGTCATGAAAATTTGCAATAGTTTTCCATAGTGAATTCAACATAGAAACTTATGACAAATGCTATCAATCTATCCTAGAATATAGATCCTCCAAAGCGGATGGCTACCTCCACAAAATTAGCTTACATATTTTTCATGTCACCTTTCATGTAGGATACCACATCACTAGTGGGTCCCATAAAGCGAACATATTTTGAGAAAATGTGCCTCAAACTCACTGGTATAACCCTAGTTCTGTCACAAATCAGCTCAAAATTGCATAAGTGTTACTTTCATGCTTGTACCGCTATACTACTAGGTGATTGTGAGAGAGATGCGGTAGTGCAGTGTATACTACCATCCCGCAGAAGCCTCCTAGTTGTCTAGCAATAGTGTGGTGTATACTGCCATCCTATGGAAGCCTCCTAGCTATCTAGCAGTAGTCTGGTGTATACCACCACCCTGCGGTGGCACTTTGTCAAGCATGATAGTGGTGCGGTAGACATACCATTGTACTGTGACTTTGAAGTGGACCATGGGTGAAAAATCACAGACTTGGTTGACTGCTAAGGTGTACACCAAACAGTGGAGGACATTGTTGACTTGGAGATGGTTGTTTGATGACTGGTAAGTTCGATAGTTACTCAATAGAGGAAACTAAACTAAATCATTTGTACAGAGAACATTTTGATCATGGTTGTTGCTATACCTTGTAATGTATTGTAACTATTATGGGTTTGATGGTCAAATGATCAATGAGTGTTCTTCATCGTATGTTGTATATGCATTATAATAGTGAGACACAATGAAGTGTGATCAGAATTTTTTTTGTACAAGGTTGATCAGGGAAATGTTGTTGCTATGAGATCAATTATCTGAAAGGAGAGTTTGTAACTTATATGTAATTCAATTACTGTAATACAAGAGATTTTTCTTTGGTGTGGTGGGTTTTTCTCCTATAAGGGTTTTTCCATGTAAATCTGGTGTTTAATTGTGTATTTGTTTATTTCACTATTCTGTTATTCCTAGCATGTACATCTTAATGAATTGTAATTGCAAAATTTAAAGACATATCTGCATTTTTCTTTGAGGTTTGACATTAGGATAGTTTGTTCTGCACCTTAAGATTTCCTTACAAGTGGTATCAAAGCCTAGCTAGTTGTGTTATCCTTGTGGGTAGATTGGGTTTTTTGTGTCAATCATATTCAGTGGGAGTTTTTGTAGAAGTCTAGTAATCTCGATTGCAGATTAAGATGACAAGCACATCAGGAAAGATTGAAATTGAGAAATTCAATGGTAGCAATTTTGAGTTGTGGAAACTCAAAATGGAATACCTATTGGTGGATAGTGATCTTTGGCTTGTTGTGTCTAGAACAAAACCTTCTAGCATGAAGCAAGAAGATTGGGACCTCGCACACAGAAAAGCAAAAGGGTTGATAAGACTTTGTTTGGTAGACTTTGTTCTCCTAAACGTTCACAAAGAGAAATTTGCATCTTCTTTGTGGAAGAAGTTTGGAGACATTTATTAGGGAAATTCCTTGGTGAATAAGTTGTTCTTAAGGAATAAGTTATACTATTTGAAGATGGAGGAAGGGGCATTTGTGGCTAATCATCTAAATACATTTAACATGTTGATTGCTTAGTTAACATTTGTGAGTGTGAAAATTGATGACGAAGATAATTGTATTCTTTTATTGTTTTCTTTACCTGATTCTTGGGATCATTTAGTGATGGTGATTAGGAGCACAACAACCACTTTCAAGATCCAAATGTTAGATTAGGGTAAAAATTCCAAATCAACAACAACCACTTTCAAGATCCAAATGTTATATTAGAAGCACAACAACCACTTTTAAAATGTTAGATCAAAGAAAAAGGCAAGAAGGATAAAAAGTCCAAATCAAAATCATAAGGGAGATCAAAGTCTCCTGCAAAAAAGTCCAAGGTGAAGTTTGGAACTGTGGGAAGCCTGGTCATGTTTGAAAGGATTAAAAAGAGGAGAAAAAGAAGAAGAAGAAGAAGAAGAAGAACTCTTCTAATAATGATTCTTCTTAGAGCGAAGCAGATGCCTTTATTGCAGCCTTGGCAACTCAGGCATCAGATGATGTCTGTTGATTGACTTTAGAGCATCTTTTCACATGACATCTCATAGAGACTGTTCAAAAATTATGAAAAATATGATGGTGGAAAGGTGTATTTAGAAAGTGATTCATCTCTAGAAATTGTTGGTCGTGGAAGAGTTAGAATTCAGTTTCCTGATGGAAGAATTAAGGGAATTGATGGTGTAATGCATATACCAGGTCTGGCTCAAAATTTACTTTCTATAAGTAAGCTAAATGATGTTGGAGTGCAAGTCTCATTCTCAAGAAATGGTTGTAAAATGACTAGAGGCTCGATGGTGCTAGCTAGGGGTGCCTGAATAAGTACTTTGTATAAGTTGGACGCACTTGTTGTTCAATGTAACAGTGTCTCTGCAAAGTCATAGAAGGTTGTTCGTGTAGAGAAGGAGACTAAAGTCCCTATAGGGGAAAATTCTTTGGAAGTTAAACTTCCAGCAAAGAAAATAATGCTCTAGAATCAAAGGCTCAGTCACATTGGTGAAAAAGGATTAAAAACCTTGAAAAATAAAAACCCAATTGAGGGGCTTAATGATTGTAATCTAGAATTTGAATTTTGTGAACATTGTATATATGATAAACATCATTGTGTTTCTTTTTACTTTAGTCCTTACAAATCTTCTAGTGTTCTAGATTATATTCACTCTAATGTTTTTGGTCCAATAAATGTTCCTTCATTTGGTTTAAAGAGTTTAAGAACTTGGTAGAAAATTAGACTAGAAGAAAAAATAAATTCTTAAGGACAGATAATAGTGGTGAATTATGTTCTGGATATTTTGAAAGGTATTGCAAAGACCATGGAATTAAGAGGCATAAAACAACACCTTACACACCACAGAAAAATGGAGTTGTTGAAAGGTTGAATAGGAAGCTAATGGAGAAGGCAAGAAGTATGCTAAGCAATGTTGGTCTCGAGTAGAAGTTATGGGCTGAGGTTGTGGCTACAACATGTTACTTATTGAATTTGTCTCCTTCGTCAGCACTTGTTGACAAAACACCTATGGAAATTTGGTCTGGTAAGAAGACCTCTCTGAGACATCTTTGTGTCTTTGGTTGTGAAGCATATGTTTATGTGCCAGATGAGAAGAGATCTAAATTGGAGAACAAAGTTGTTAAATGTATCTTCATTGGCTATGGCATTGGTGTGAAATGGTACAAGCTTTGGAATCCTGTGACTAAAAAGGTTTTATACAATAGAGGTGTAATATTTCGAGAGCTAAAACTTTCTTCAATGGATCTATAGTCAAGGATGAAAGAAAATAAAGAGGAAAATGATGTTGTTGAAATACCTCTAACTCCATAAAAAGAGGAACAAAACATTGATAGTGTACCTGAAATTGAGGAGAGTTCTAGTAGCTCTGAGAGTTTTGAAGAAGAACCACAACCTCATTCTCAACCTGTGAGGAGGTCTACATGTGAGAAGAAGCAACCTGATAGGTATGGATTCTCTATGTTAGATTCTACTTGTGCCTATGCTTTGATTACTAATACTGATAAGCCTAGGACTATAAAAGAGGAAACTGATATGTCTGATTCAGATTCCTGGTTGGAATCCATGAATAAAGAAATGGCATCATTAAAGAAAAATGATACTTGGGATCTGGTTCCATTGCCTGAAGGTAGAAAGCCTGTGGGCTGAAAATGGGTATTTAAAAGAAAATTGGTCTAGATGGTTGTGTTGAAAAGTATAAAGCAAGGTTGGTTACAAAGGGATCAATTCCTAGGTAGAGGGAATTGATTATGGGGAATTTTTTTATCCAGTAACAGAGCTGGCATCTATCAGATTTCTTTTGTCACTTATAGCAGCATATGACTTGGAGATTGAGCAAATGAATGTGAAGATAGCATTTCTTCATGGTGATCTTGAAGAAGAAATTTATATGTCCCAGCCTAATCACTTTGTGGAAAAAGGTAAAGAAAATCTAGTTTGCAAGTTAAAGAAATCTCTCTATGGTTTGAAACAGTTGCTTAGAATATGGTACCAGAAATTTGACACATTTGTTTTGTCACAGGGTTTTGTAAGATCAAAATCAAATCATTGTGTGTACTTCAAAATTGAAAATGATCAGGTTCTTATTATTGCACTCTCTGTTGATGATATGTTATTCATAGGGAATAGTAAGTCTATGATTTATGATCTAAAATCTCAGTTGTCTACAAAGTTCAAAATGAATGATCTTGGTGCAGCAAGGTATATTCTGGGAATGGAAATAACTAGGGATAGAAAGATCAAAAAGCTTTGGCTTAGCCAAAGTAAGTATATTAACACTATTATGGAGAGATTTAGTATGACTGATTGCAAGCAACTAGTTATTCCAGTTTTGTAAGGAACAAAGCTATTTGTTGAAGATTGTCCAAAATCTCCTACTGAGATGGAGGACATGACTAGAGTTCCTTATGCAAGTGTAGCTGACAGTTTAATGTATGCAATGGTTTGTGCTAGGTTGTACATTTCCTAAGTAGTGTGAGTACTTAATTGGTTATGGCTAATCTAAGAAGGTCGCATTGGGATCTTGTAAAAAGAGTATTAAGATATTGAAGGGTACATCAGAGTATGCCTTGTGTTATCAAGGTCACTCTACTAGATCTCAAAATTTAATGAGCATTTGTGGATATGTGGATTATGATTGGGCAGGGGAAATTGATAGTAGAAATTCCACCAGTGGATATATTTTCATGATGAATGGTGGTGTAGTTAGTTGGATGAGCAAGTGGCAGGCTATAGTCACTTTATCCACTACATAGGTTGAGTACATGGTAGCAACTCACACCTGTAAGCAATCCATTTGGCTTAGGAGATTGTGTTCTGATATATTTTTGATTTAGGGAAGATTATTATTTATTGTGACAGTTAAAGTGCCATTTGTTTGGCAAAAAATACAACTTGCCATGCCAGCACGAAACATATTGATGTGCAGTACCACTTTGTATGTGATATGGTGGAGGATGGAAAGGTCTATTTGGAAAAGGTTGATACTTTGAAGAATGTTGCTAATGCATTGACAAAGCCAATGAGCACAGATAAGTTCAAATGGTGTGAAAATTTGATGGGCCTTGGGGTCTATAATATTTTGTGACTTCATGTATTGAAAAGGGTTTAGTGAGTTCTTTGTCAAGTGGGCCAATTGTTGAGAAAATGTGTCTCAAACTCACTGGTATAACCCTGGTTTTGTCACAAATCATCTTAGAATTGCATAAGTGTTACTTTCATGCTTGTACCACTATATTGCTAGGTGATTGTGAGAGAGGTGTGGTAGTGTGGTGTATAATGCCATCCCATGGAAGCCTCCTAGTTGTCTAGTAGTAGTGCATGTATACCGCCATCCTGTGGAAGCCTCCTAGTTGTCTAGCAGTAGTGAGTGTATACCGCCACCCCATAGTGACACTTGGTCAAGCATGATAGTTGTGTGGTAGGAATACCAATGTACCATGACTTTGAAGTGGACCATGGGTGAACGAGCGCGGACTTGGTTGACTATTGAGGTGTACACCAAATAGTGGAGGACGTTGCTAACTTGGAGATGGTCGTTAAATGACTAGTAAGTTTGACAATTGGTAAACAAAGGAAACTGAACTGAAGTGTTTGTAAAAAGAACATTTTGATCATGGTTGTTCCTATACATTACAGTGTACTGTAACTATTATGGGATGGTCAGATGATCAATGAGTGTTCTTCATTGTATGTCATATACGCATTGTAATAGTGAGACACAATGAAGTGTGATCAAGAAAATTTATGTACAAGGTTGATCAGGGAAATGTTGCTGCTATGAGATTGATTATCTAAAAGGAGAGTTTGTAACTTGTATGTAATTCAATTATTATAATACAAGAGATTTTTCTTTGGTGTGGTGAGTTTTTTTCCTATAAGGGTTTTCCCGCGTAAATCTGGTGTTCAATTGTGTATGTGTTTATTTCACTATTCTATTATTCCTGTCATGTACATCTTAATGAACTGTAATTGTAAAATTTAAAGACATATTTTCATTCTTCTCTAAGGTTTGACATTAGGAGAGTTTTTTTCACACCTTAAGCTTTCCTTACAACATATTTTAGTAGGAAAATAAACATTAGGAAATTAAATATTAACACCTAATATGAAATAAAATCTAATTAAAAGCTAAGACTCTAAGGTTGAGACACCCTAATCCCAACATTCTCCCACTTGTCCAAAACCTGCCAAGAGTCATATGAAATAAACAGCTCAAGGCCCCAAGGCCCATAGAAATGGAACACCACCTAAACTTCTTTATGCTCACTAGTCTTGTCAATGCATCTACAACATTCATCGAAGTGTCAACCTTCTCTAAATTCACCTTTCTATCTTTTATCATATTGATCAAAAAAATGAAACTAAACATCAATGTGCTTTGTTTTGGCATGAAAAGTATGATTCTTTGCTAAGAAAATGGTACTTTGACTGTTGCAACAAATAGTAATCTATCCTGCATCTAAACCAATATTAGAATACAATCTCTTTATCAAAATGTCTTTCTTACAAGCATGAGTATCTTCCATGTACTTTTGTTCTATCATGGAAAAATTGACTACAGTCTATTGCTTACTTATCCAATTGATAGCACCACCAACATCATAAACACATAGCCACTAGTGGATCTTTTCTTGTCAATGTCACTTGCCCAATTTATGAATCCTTATATCCATGAATCCTCATTGAATGTCGAGGTATAGAAGTATAACCATGAAAACATATGGAATACTTGAAAGTACCCCACAAGTACCTAAACACTCTCTTTACTACATCCCAATGTACCCATCTAGGATTATCCATAAACTAACTAAGGACTCTCTTTAATTGGGAAATGTCTAGCCTTGTATAGACCATAGCATACATTAAACTAATAACACTCACATATGGTACTTTGGTCATGTCCTCCATCTCAATAAGATATTTTGGATAATCTTACATAGAAATATTTGTCCCTCGCATTACAAGAACAACTAATTGTCTACAATTTTTCATGTTGGATCTCTCCAACATTGAGATCACATACTTACGAGCTAGCCTAGCCATATCTTTCTTTTATCTCTATCACTTTTGATCTCCATTCCTAAAATATACCTAGCTACACCTAGATCTTTCATCTCAAACTATGCTAACAATTGAGACTTCAAATATAAAATCATGCTTTAACATTCTCATAACAACATATCATCTAAATATAAAATAATAATAATGAGACTGTAACCATTATCAGATTTGTAATACATACAATGGATAAATTTAGATCTCAAAAATCCCAATGACAACACATACGTGTCAAAATTCTAGTACCACATTCTTGGAGATTGTTTCAAACCATACAAAGAGTTTTTAGTTTGCAAACTAGATTTTATTTACCTTTAACCATGAAATTATCTAGATGTGACATATAAATCTCTTCCTCCAATTCATCATAAAATAATTTTGTATTTATATCCATCTGTTCCACTTCTAAATCATAGGTTGTTGTAAGTAATAGCAGAAACCAAATAGATGTCAACTTCACAATAGGAGAGAATATCTCACCATAGTTATTTCCCTACACCTGAGAATATCCCTTAGTGACCAACTATGCCTTATGCTTCTCAGCACTGCCATCAGGACCACACTTCTTCTTGAACACCCAATTACAACCAATACGTTTACGTCCAAAAACCAAGGGCACCAAATCCCAATTCTTATTTTTCTTCGATGCATCCATCTCTTCATCCATGCCTTTCATCTAGAGGAATCAACATCACTCATACCCATAGCCTCTCTAACAGTCCTAGGCTCATTAGTGTTAGTAATCAAAGAGAAATGCAACTAGAATCCAACAAGGAATAACCAAACCTTTCCAATTGTCACCTAACATTCATATACCTCCTCATTTTTTGAGGTTGAGGTTCTTCTTCTTCAGAACTTTCAGAGTTGCTTGATCTCTCCTCATCATTAGGTCTAGTAAAAGTATGTAGTTCACCTTTCATTAAAGTATGTGGAATCTAAAGTACCTCCTTTTTTTTCTCCTCTTTGTTTGGCTACAACTCAATAATGGGATGTTTCATCTATCTAAAAATTACACTTTGTTGTAAAGAACCTTGTAGGCCACTAGATCCCAAAGCTTGTACCCCTTCACACTGACACCATAGCTAATAAAGATGCATTTAACTACCTTATTTTTCAATTTATACCTCTTCTCAATCAAAACATGAGCATATTCTTTACAACCAAAAATTTTGAGATGTTAAATTGAAGGTTTTACTGAACCACGCCTCCATGGGTTTCTTATCAACAAGAGCCAATGTAGGAGATCTATTGATAAGATAACATGCAGTGGCTAAAGTTTCAACCCAATCTAGTACCACTCATCATACTCTTAGTCTTCTCCATCAATTTCCTATTCCTCCTCTTTGCAACTCTATTTTATTGAGGGGGTGTATGGATTTGTCTTATGTCTCTCAATCTTGTGCTCTTTATAGAACTAGTTGAATTCTTCCAAACAAAACTCACTATCATTGTCATTCCTCAAACACTTAATATTTCTACTAGTTTGATTTTCAAACAAGGATTTAAACTCCTCAAACCACCTAAAGACTTCATATTTACTCTTGAGGAAATAAAGAAAGTCCTACTATAATCATTTATGAAAGAAAAAAAATATATAAATTTTTATATTAAAGGAACATTTACAAGACCAAACGCATCCACTTGAACATAGTCCAAAACCCTAGAAGACTTATGATAACTAGATTAAAAAGAAACATGATGTTGTTTTCCATACACACAATGTTCGTAAAAGTTGAACTTGAGATTACAATCATCAAGGCCTTCAACAAGGCTCTTATTTTTAGGGCTCTAAGATCCTTCTCACTGATGTGACTAAGTCATTGGTTCCATAACGTTGTCTTTTTTGCAAGAAGCTTCATTTCCAAGGAATGATTACCCTTAGGTACCCAAAATGTATAACCATCAAATGTAGCTGCTATAGACTTCTTTTATGCACAATTTGGTGGTAAGGATGAAGGTTACAAATTAATCCTCTTTGGTGTATGAAAGGAACTATTGCATTGAACTGTGTATGCATCCATATTTTACAAGGTGCCAACTCAAAAACCATTAGCTAACACCATATATCCTCTTGTCATCTTGCATCCTCCACTAGAGAAAATAACTTGCACCCTCGAATCATTAAATTTACTCATAGAGAGTAGGTTTTGTGCCAAGCTTGGGATATGCAAGGCACCATCAATCCCCTTTAGTCTTCCATCGAGGAATCTGATTTTGACTCTTCCAAAACCAACAATCTTTAAGTGAGATTCATCATCTAGATACACCTTCCCACCGTCATATTCTTCATACTTCGAGACCCAACCTCTCTACAAGATCATGTGGAAAGAAGCACCTAATTCTATCAACCACACATATTCCAATGCATGGGTTGAAAAGGATGCAACAAATGCATTTGCATCATCTTGAGAGGATTTATCAAAGTTAGAATTTGAGAAAATCTTGTTTCCTTTCTTCTTCTCTTCCTTGCACTCTTTGTGGAAACACCCAAATTTATGAGAATTCCAACACTGTCATGGACTTTCTAGGAGACTTAGATCTCCCCAAAGATTTTGATTTTGACTTTTTGTCCTTCTTCTTGCCTTTCTCTTTCATAAAGATGAATTCATTTTCTCTTCATAGATGTTCAATACCGTAGAATCATCCAAGAAGATTCTTATCAAACCCTTGGCTTTCGGATCCATCAAATCCCAATCTGTCTAGGTTGTAATAACTAGTTTTGTACTAGATATCGCAACCCATAGATCTTTTTCAATGAGCATATCCTCCATTTTTAGCTTCCATAAATTGAAGCTTCTATAGTTAAAATTCTCCATTTTTATTATGTTGGATGTGCTTGCCATCCTTTTCCTATGATAAGGTTGTGAAATTTTATTTTACAAAACTCCCACAAAAACAAAGATTGTCTCAAAAAACCCTTCAAACCTAACAAAGTAATCAAGGTTGGTCAGGATCTAATACCAACTGAAAGGAATTCAAGTGATGGGAAGAAGCTTCCTACACTGATCTAAGCAGGGGAGAGTTACAAATTTTTTTTTTTAATACCTTATATAATTATCTAGCTACAAACAAATGCACATTCAAAATACATAAAATAGATAAGCAATGCAAACCATAACATAGTTATTACATTGGAAAACTCTTACGATAAAAAACCCACTCTATAGACACAAAGCTCAACTTTTATTATCAACAACAACAATAGTTACAATATAATATCAGAGCAATGCTCGGGAGTCTTCACACTACGACAAAATTTTGAAGCAATTTTGGTAGCATAATACTATGTGAACAATCTTCAACTTGTCATCATAAAAAAAATCTAACTCAAGAACAATTTATAAATGTGTAAGACAGGTGACCAAGACATCAATTTGTCACCTCCATAATCATTGCATGCATGCAATAGAAGATGGAGAACATGCAAGATGTCTAACTTCACCTACTTATACAATTGTCATAAATGCTCAATGTGCAAGCCATCAGTTATAAATTACTATGCAACAAAATCAGTTCTCTCAACATGCAGGTCATGAGACTTCATGTAAGAGATTCTCCTCAATATACAAGGTGCCTACAACATGAAATTTATTGACAACTACCAATTACTCACTCTTCCTAATAAGGTAGTTCGCACAGTTGACTCTTACAGCTATCATAGAATGTTATGGTAAGTTGTCATAGTGTGTCATTGTAGATGGTGAAATCTGCAACTTGCTAAAACCTCCAACACATTAGCATGGTTAGTTTAAAACAAAGCAAATAACATCTCTATGAAATAATACATCAATGCTTTCCAAATGCAAACAAATGACAAAAGCAAGCTAAATAAACATATGAAAAACATGAAGTATGCTTATCTCATAGTGGATTGGTGCTATTGTGGAAAATAGCCTTTTCCCAACCCTTGCTTAAGCTCCATGATGAAAATGCTATGAAGAATAATGGAATGCTAAGATGATAATGATGCATTTGTGCATGAGATTGTGGAGTTGTGGAGGATTGTTTTGATGAGAGAAATAGCCAAATGGATGAATGTGGGACAAAGAACAAACCAATGAAAAGAGGCCACTTTTCAACTTTCCATAGGTTGAGAGATGAGCAAGTTTTGGCCAATGTGCCCAAGAGGGAAATTAAAATTTGAATTTGAGAGTAAATGTTGAGTTTGACTTGTGCAAGGGACATGTAAAGCCATGTAAGAGCTCATAAATGCTTTGTTGGATGTACATGTCCACTTGATTTTAATTCAAACTTGAGGGAATATTCCTCAAAGATGCCATGTTGATGGAAAATGTTGATTTTAATGAATCAATAAATTGATTTATTGGTGCAAGTGGGAAAAGCTAGAGGATGTGATGGGTGGTTAGATTAGCTTAATGATGATTATATTCTTATTTGACCCATTTGACTTGAATATTTTGATTTATTTAAATCAAAAGGGATGGAAAGGTGATTTCGTTTAATTAAATAAAGGCTTGATTTATTTAATATAAGTTGGAATGATAGGCTTAAATTAAATAAAGAGTTAATTTATTCAATTTAGTGATTTAAATCATAGAGATTAAATGATCTGATTTTCCTAATGAATGGATGAATGTGAATGATGTTAATTTCACGTGTCTACATTTTCCCCCTCTTTGAAGCAATGTACTTGCTATTTTGGTTCAAAGAATAAACTTGCTGCGATCAAAATTCAAAAAAATTATAATTTTTCAGATGCCCCAGTAGAAAGTACACTAGTACATTGCCCCCTCGAGAGATCAGGTGAAAAGATTCAATTTGAGGGTCGATCTTGCGATAAAGAGGTTCAAAATGGATGGTTATGGATGATGATGTAAATGAATGATTTTAAGATCATTGAGAATAACAAATCTATATTATCTAAAACAACTAAATGATGATATGATGTATATATGAGATGGATGAAATGTATGATGTGATATGCCATGATTATGCAATGGATGGTTATGTAAATGTATGATTTTATGATATGTAGACTAAAAGATCTATATTATGATGATAATTATGCATGTGAGATGGTATGCAAAATACTAATGGTTCTTGGATTAAAGATGGGTGCACTAGTGATGATGATTAACTATTCATGATGTGATATTAGTGCAAAAATGATGACAAGAGGATCCAACAAGTCCATGATCTAACAAGGCTTTATTAGAGATGATGATGATAGATGATGATTTTCTTATCAAGGATTGGGATTTTAAAAGGGCTACTTACCTTATGTTTGATAACACACATAGATACGATGCATCAAGGTATA
>VDFB02098152.1:0-25389 GCA_007258455.2 Sequoia sempervirens | reverse complement strand
CCAGGTTTATCTGTTTAATATCCGGAGGCATCATAGTCAAAGGAATGAAAGTTCAGACCCAAAGAATTTATTCACTAGGATTTAAAAAGGACTTGCATCAGGATTCACCTTGAACAAAAAGATTGCCAAATTGTTAATTTTGTGCTCCAAGGACAAACCAGATGCAAGATTTTAAACATCTAGGTTCATAATCAGGTTCACATCCAATTACATATTGCACTGAAACAAGGAAAACCAAAGTATTTTGTGCTTTGAGGCTAAAATGGACATGAAATGTTTTTTAATAGAGTTTTATCCTGTTGAAATCCAAACGATGTGAGATTAGGAAAATTGGTAGAAATGATAGTGCAAGATCATGCCACATTATTCTCCTGGGTTTCACTGGTTTCATATTTGCAGGAAGTCAAAGTTATCATGTCTGGACCTGAAATATTTTATTTGACAGGATATAAAGAAGGTTTGCATCCAGACTACCTTGCAAAAGTAAATTGCCAATTGTGAATTTTGAACTCTTGGGATAAACCAGATGCAATATTCATACATCAGATTCATAATAAGGTTTGCATCAAGTTACACATTGCAGGGTCAACCGGAAAATAAATATTTTGTGCTCCAAGGAGAAAGTGGACCCAATTTGGGTTTACATCAGGGTTTAATAATTTTAAATTCCGGGCATAGGAAGAGTGTGACACATTGTTTTCAGGAATCGAAGCTCAAATCAAAAGTGTAACAACAGTTATCAACGTTGATATGAATATTTTAAAATCCAGATAAGTTGAAAATGAGAATACTGTGAGATCCTTACATCTGGCTTAGAGATCATCGAAGATCAAGCCACATGAACATGAGTTTTAAAATTAAAGGCAAACTCCACAGTTATATATCCAATTTTATAATCCGGTTCACATTCAGATTTGTCTTGCAAAACAGGAAAGAAATTGTAAGTTATTTTTGCTGCAAGGTAATCCCCAATGTGGTCTCAATTAAAACCCCATGGATCCAATATTTTAAGTGTCAGAGGATTGAAGTTAGAAGGAGGATCTTACAGTTCATTTACCTGCTTTAATAAAAAAAAACCGCATCTGGATTCATCTTGCACAATAAAACAGAGATTTTAGTTCATTTGTGCTGCAAGATTCACCTGGATGCAATTTTATTTAATTAGTTTTGATATTGGGTAACGTTTACAAATATGGCTCATTATAAGAAGCTAAGTACAAAGGGGACCAATATTAGCTCCTATAGAGCACTTAACATTGGATAACATAAATATCAACACTAGAAGCCAACTATAGAAGTCCATGAGTCAAACCTTAGAATCTCATACAAGATGTCACTTTGTGGATTTGAACTCAGGTCTTCACAACAAAAACCCAATGATTTTAACAATTGAGTTAAACCCCTTTGATGAATTTTAATTTCTCAACAATTTAAAGACTTTAACCTCTGGGTTTTAATTTCGAAAGGCATTTCGGTACAAAAGTAATGTAAGATCGAGCCATGTGGCACAGAGAATAATGTGGGATAAAGACATGGTGGAAGCCAGAAGTTATGTGTCCAAGTAGACCTAAGAATTGGATTTGGGTTTACGTTGAACCACATAAAGGCCAATTTTCATCCGAGTTGCTGCAAGAGTTTGACAGGCTCGATATTATTTAGAATCTGGTTAATTCTTGAATCACATCCAAATTTTTAGTGAAGCATATCCACAGGACCCTCAGGAGTTTCTAAGGGTGTGAGAAGTGTAGATTAGATGGCATCCTTCCCAATGTGTGACAAGTGGCAATCTCAGGTTTAATTATGCATATCCAAAGATGGATTTAATGGGGTACTCATGGTTTGAAGAGGGTGCCATAATCATAGATTTCTCCCAATGTAAAAATAGTCGTTGATGCCTCCAAAAATTTTAACACATTGACCTGGTAATCAAAGGGCTTAGGATTTGTTTTTTTTGCCCAAAATATTAGTGGATAAAGTTGGGGGTTCATGGTCAAAGTTGGGTGCAAAGCAACACCCAGCAAATATAGATGAACAATCTAGGTAAATTCAATATTGCTTTTCTTAATAACTTTAAGAGTCTAATCTTGGTTGTTCTCGTCATGCAAAATAAAGGCACAGACTGGAAGCAATAAAGATTTAAACAGGAAGTTGCATGGAGGAATTTCTTCAGTGTTCCTGACATGGCAAATCGTACAAGACCAAAATAGATGATTACAAGTGGTTACAAAAATGAGCAAGATTCAGTGTCTTAAGTTTATCCACAAATAACAGATCTAATCCAGGATGCATGAAGATCATCTCATAATCTTACAAACATGCAAAAACAAGGGTAATTAATGGATAGACCAGGATGAGGCTGTGTGTTGGTCAATTATAATAAGGAGATGCATCAGATGCAGATTTCAAGGGAGAACCAGATGATTATCAGATTTAGTCTAGAATTTCTACTGCTGATCCTGGCTACATTAGGAATAGATTGCAGTTAGTTTTTTCTAGGGCATTAAGTTTATCTAAGAATAAAAAATCTAAATCGAGGATGCATGAGGGTCATCTCAGAATATCACAGACAAGCAAAAACCAAGGGAATTAACAGATGGACCAGGATGAGACCGTGTGTCAATCAATCGTGATAAAGAGATGGCATACAATTTTCAAAGAAAAATCGGGTAATTATCAGATTTAGTCTTGAATTTCTACCATTAATTCTGGCTATATCAGAAACAGACGACAGTTGAAAAAAATTATATACTAATTGTTAGATGATTTATTTTAGGTGCCATGAAAAACTCATACAAACACCTTTTGTTATACTGTTACTTTTTATCAAGAAATTACAAGGATGCTATGCATTACTAGCATCTTGTGAGTTTAATCTGACCTTTGATCACAAGTTTTCTTACTTGAATTGCTGAATTAATATCTATTTTTGACACACATTATTCATTGGCATAGTATTGTGAGGAAATAAGATTGATTTATTGTTTTGATTTCTGATTAAGAAAAGGAAGTTGATCTATTATAATTGAATTGTACACACATCTGTGATCATTTAATAGACTGGAATATTCTTTGTCTAATCTGAAATTTGAACTGCTTTTTTTGCACTGAACTTGATTTCATTGTGGTATCCTGGTGAATGCTTGTTTGTTTTCTTTTCAGTCAATGAATAAGCATATGTGGCAAGATGGTTTGTAATTCTCTGAGAAACAAAATTCTTTCTCCCTAACCCTCTAAACTTTTGATATTTTTTTGAAGCTATTGGTAGATTAGTATTGATAGAATAGATTTTTTATTCAATGACATTTTGAGCTTCTAGCTGTTAGAAATTAATAATCTTTCAAGAGAACTCAAGTCATTGGTAATCAGAATATTGTGGCCCTTGTGACAAACATAACGTTTTGCATGCTCAAAGCTATCCAGGAAATGACTGTTAATAAAATCCAGGTCTTGGAAAGAATGAATAATCTTCTTTCAAGCAGAGTGCACTTAGAATTCCACTCTCACTAGTGGTGTGTTAAAAGCTGCATCAACACTTACTATTTTGAAAACTCCTACAAGTAGAGGACAAGTTTTCAGAGTATCCATTCTCCATGAGGCATACCCAAAGATATAAGTCCAACTTGATGGCCCACAAAAGGTTGTGATACAAGGAATGGAGACCTACTTGGTATCAAAGGTAGGAGTCATCTTTCATGGCCAATAGAAGGTTGCAATAGAGGGAGGGAAACAATAGACTCAAACCTGGGCAGAGAATACATTTTGCCCGAGATTTGGAATTATGGCCCATGCATAATCTTGTGCAAAATGTAAGACCAAGAAATAGGAGAGTGACTAACATCTTCAAATTGAGCTACGATATTCTCATTGTAGAATATGATGATTTACTAAAGAAGAGAAACCTAAGCCTAATGTGTGCTTTAACTATACTCTAAATGAATGTTATCATGTTCAGATTTAGTCACCATTATTGGTTCTTAAGTAAGAAAAAGGGAAGTGACATTCATTAGCTAAAACATGGACTAACATCTAATCTTATGATTCTATGAACTCCATCCTGAGTATGATAAGAGCACATAGTTCAGACGGACTCAAGGATATTTGTATTAACTTTTAATATTATTAATATATATATTTATTATTCAAAGGGATTGAGCTCAGTTGGTGAAAGCATTGGGTTCTCATTGTGGAGAGCTAAGTTCAAATCCCCAAAGTGACATCTGAGGTGGAATTCCAAGTGGTGACTCTTGGACTAAATAGTGTTTATTTCTTTAACTATATATATATATTAAAAATTATATATTGATATTGATAATGTTTAACTTTATTTCTGTAACTATATTCAAAAAAGCTATCTACTACTATAGATATTAAAAATTTAAATACTATAAATAGTTATTTGCAGATAAGTGATAACTAATAGATATCTGCTAGCAACTAATAGATATAGAATTGATAATGTTTTTTTCTTTAAAAATATTTGAAAAAGCTATTTAATACTATAGATATTAAAAATTTAATACTCTAAATAACTATTAAATTATGAATAGATATTTGCAGATAACTAATAGATATCTGTTAGCAACTAATAGATATGAAAATTAATATTGATAATAATTTAGTAATATTGTTTTAAATTGCAGAACCCACAGCCCATGAGATTTTCATTATTGATGTGCTCACTTCAATGGACAAGCAGACCCCCTACTTTTTCCATGGGGAAAACAATGCCGGATCAGACAGCAAAAGAAAAACAGCATGACAAATGGGGTGGCAAGGGATTTTAATCACTAGACTAAAAAGGAGACAGAAGATGCTTGTCTTGGGGCCTGCTTCAAAAGTAGATAGAAAGTTCAGCATCTCCACCTTCATTCTTATTAGTGGAACTCAACCCCCACACAATACAATCGTATCCAGCCCCCGCATTTTTCGAATGTAACTGGAATAAGGTCTAGCAGAATAAAACTCACCAAGTTGCAATTGAATTAATCTCGTCTGCAGCCATTCCTCCCTCCTGTAGCAGCTAAAATTCATTATATAACCAAAAAAAGTTGCCATTTAGGGGTTTTCTCAGTCCACAAGTTAAAAATAAACCTTCAGAACACGTGTTTGCCACTGGAATCATTCAAGATTTTCTCCAGAAATGCTACGTAAACACTGGAATCGGTCGGGTTCTGTTGCAAGTATGAGCAGTTGGTGTTGTCACTGATGTCAACAAGCTTGTGTTGTCATTGATGTCAACTGTATGAGAAGAAGTTTGTTGCAAGGATGTGTAGTTGGTATTGAGCTGGTACTGTCATTGATGAGGTTTCTGATGATGCTTTGATTAGTTGCATTATGTTGTCATTTGTAAAATTGTAAGGTGATAGCTCAGAATGAAATTACAAACACCAGCAAATACCAGATCACAGTAAAATGCTCGCTCAGAATGAAATCACAAATCCTATCAAAAACCAGACCAAGCAACAGACCACTGAATTATATATGCTCAACACGGATCACAGACACAACTAAATACGAGATTAATGCGATCAGATAGCAGCACACCAATAATTAAACTCAGATCTGACAGCACTTGTGAACAGAGCACAATAGATCATGTCCACCCGAATTTAACAATTACATTCAGAATCATGTAAACACAGATCTGATTCACTATTATCAGAAATTCTGAGTGCACAGTTAACAAGTCCTTATGATCCAATACCCGATACACAGTGAGCCAGTAAGACCATCAATTAACCCAATTGCTGTGCACACTCTGATCATGTCCAGGTATGGTCGTTCAGTGAAGAAGAACCCATTAGCCATCGGTAGTCGGCGTGTTGAAAACCGGTGCGACGGGCCAATGGCGCAGATGACGCCAGGCAAAACATAATGCAGGTTGTGGCCGAGAGCTGGAGGCCCCGGTCGCAACTTCGTGAAGTCTTCCCCTAGTCCCTGCGCGAAATATCACTTCCCTTACCCGACTGGCGGCACGAGAATTGCACCGCACATGGTGGCAGACTTGTGAAATGGTGAAATCTTAGAATGGAATGGCCGAAGGGAATGAGGAGTGACAAGGGGTATCTAGTAAAGACTCGTCACCAGTTTACAGCTGTTGATCTGCAGGGTTTTAGATCCCACAAGAGATCGTTTCCTTGCCTTGACTGTGATAATCTTTTTGTAACCAGATGTAGTCGGCATACAAATATGAGAACATAAATACTTGGCAGCTACACCAAAGGGTTTGTTTGAAATCTCAATTCTAATTTCAAGCGCCAACCAAAAGGGTCGTCCAACAAAAATTTAAATATTATTTTCAATAATTTAAATTTATTATTTAATATTATTTTAAATATTATTATTAAATTCACAAGTGTTAAAAAACACTATTTTGCCCCCTTAATTTGAAATAAGGCCTTGTCAAGAAATGGGGACATGATAGTCCTCCCCGCTCAAATGTTGCTTGCCCTCAAGCAACTTCAAATCCGGATCCTTGAATGTCTTTGCTCATGTTTGCGTCTTCATCATTGCCTTGGTCGAGACTTCCTTGGGCCTGCCTTGGAGAATCCTTGAAGGACAACCTCTTTTCCATCAGCTTTGAACTTCAACTCTAGAGTTTGGCAGTTTATTGTGTACTCCCCAAGTGAATGCAGCCATTGCACTCCCAAAACCACATTTGTCTCGCCAATGCCAACTATCTAGAAATCATCCCACATCTTGTGTCCTCCTAAGGTCAACTCCATTTGTTGAATTCGGTGAGTGCATGGAATAGTGTAACCATCTGCCACTATCACATTATATCCTTTAAAATCTTTTGCCCTTAGGCCCATCTTAGCCACTACCCCTTCATCAATGAAGTTATGGGTGGCTCCACTATCTATAAGTAATGTTACCCTTTGTCCTTGTAAATCCCCTCTAATGCAAAGAGTGATACCTAGGTGCTCCTGAAAGTGTAGCGAGAGTGCCTCCTAAATGTCCTCCCACCAATGTCTCTATGTGCACCTCCTCATCAATAAAGCCTGCAAATTCATCCTCTCCCTCTTTAGCATCATCATCGAAGGTTACCTTCATATAGTGGATGTGTCCTTTTCCCATACACCTGCGACCCCATACCCAATGTTCCCTTCAATGAAAGCATAACCCTTTCCTTCGCAGCTCGTTCTTAGACATGTCCATCCTGTGAGACCTTGGTGGTGGATTCGTTGGTTGAGGAATAATCTCATGAGGTGGCTTCCTTGGCTGCCCTGTTGGAGCATTCTTGAGCATGAGTTTATTCTTCATGGTGGAATCCTCAAGGCTTAAGGCTTTTCGAACGGCCTCCTCCAAAGACATCGGCTCTAAAGCCCTTACCAAACCACGGAAAGACTCAAATAGCCCCTCAATGAACAAGAACATGAGCCTTCGATCCGACACCTCAAGAACCATAACAACAAGCCTTTGAAACTCTGCAACATAATCATCCACTGTCCCACTTTGCTTTAGCCATGTCAAATCTCTAAAGTATACCTTCGGATCTCTTCTATCGAATTTTTCTATGAGCTTTTGTGTGAAATCAGCATATGTGGTGACAAGATTAAACCCTTGTGTCACGATGCCATGATGCCACCATTTGTGAGCTACACCTTCCAAATGTAGAATGGCAAACTTGATTGCTTCATCTTCAATCATAGGGATGACTGAAAAGTATGTGTCTAGCTTTAGTACCCATGCCCATGCTGTCACTTTTCCCGAACCATCAAAAGTTGGGAGAGTCAACTTGCTCACCCTATGCTGCAAATCTCTATTGGAATAATTTGTTGATTGTCCTCCTTTTGATCCATTCCTTGCGTTGTGAAGCTGAATGAATGGAATTTGACTTCTCACATCTAGATCAATTTGTGCATAGGCATCTATGCTTGCATTGACATCACCCTTAGCAAGTCCTTGCTCTTCTCCTCCATTGGTAGGTCCATTCTTGGGCAAGAACGATGGTTGTGTGGGGCAGGTAGCTTTACTGCTCTAAGTTTCAGATCCATTTTGATTGGAATGGATGCCTTTTGGGCCATTATTTAGTGTAGATCTGAAAGCATTGGTCATGGTATTCATGGTCTGCATCATCATGCTCATCATTTGTGACGTTTGGCCATTTGCTCTTGCATTTGAGCCATTTGCCTTAGGAAAGTCTCCCATTGCTCATGCCTATCAGTCATCTTCTTACCTCTGCCTCCTATTCCAAATGACTCAGCTTCAGCCTTTCGTCTTTCCCTCTCAATAGCTTGTTGATCCCTTTGACTCAAATGCATAACATTCCCCCAAGCTGGCAGGATTGAGGCTCTAATACCACTGTAAGGTGCTTGCTCATAATGAAATCACAAATACTATCAAATACCAAACCAAGCAACAGACCACTGAATTATATATGCTCAACATGGATCACAGACACAACTAAATACAAGATCAATGCGATCAGATAGCAGCACACCAATAATTAAACTCAAATCTAACAACACTTGTGTACAAAGCACAACAAATCATGTCCACCCGAATTTAACGATTACATTTAGAATCATGTAAACACAAATTTGATTCATTATTATCAAAAATTTTGAGTGCACAATTAACAAGTCCTTATGATTCAATACCCGATACATAGTGAGCCAGTAAGACCATCGATTAACCCAATTGTTGCGAAAGCTCTGATCATGTCCAGGTATGGTTGTTCAATGAAGAACCTGTGGAAATGCTTCGGAGGTACACACCCAATCACAGTAAGATGGTAGCAACAAGAATGAGTGCACCCAAGCAGAGTATAATCAATTTGATCCCCAATGTGCCTGAAGGATTACCAATATTTCGGCACCCCAAGTGGCGCCATAGAAATCCCATAGAGTATGATTGGTCTGATGATTGTTGACTTTGCTTCCACTTATAAACCCATTCTCAGATGTATGTCGGCAGTATTTGAAGTGCTAGACAAGATGTGAACCACAAAATGGAACATGCGTGTGTGCTCATAGGGATCGGGCGATGTTACAAGGATGATCATGAAGTTCATTGGAAGCCAATACAGGAGGAGCGATGGTTGTAACCTTGGGTGCGAGACGCAAAAAGAGTTCAATTGTTTCCACTGTGCGAACAATGTCTTGGTAGTAGGGGTGTGTGCAGGTGTGGCCACAGCTAGAGGCTCGGCCACAACTCGTGAGTCTTCCTAGCCCCGCCTTTGAAATATCACTTCCTTCTTACCTGACTGTAGCTGAGAGATGCCGCCATTGGTGTGAACCTGTGAAATGAATTGAAATCTCAGAATGGAATGGCGAAAGGAATAGGCGATGACAAGAATCCTAGTAAGGGCTATGTCTTACCAATTTTGCTGACCTGCAGAGTTTTCGTCCCACAAGATCCCGTGTTCTTGCCTTCACCATGATAATCTTCATAGCCAGATGATTCAACATAAATATAGAACATAAACGCCTTCCACAAAGAGGTTGGCCAAATCTCAATTCTAATTTCAAGCGCCAACCAAAGGGGTCTGCCAATAAAAATTTAAACATTATTTTCAATAATTTAAATTTATTATTTAATATTAATTTAAATATTATTACTAAATTCAGTAGGAGTGTTAAAAAACACTTTTTTGCCGCCTTAATTTGAAATAGGGCCTCGTCAAGAAACGGGGACATGACAAAAATACTGGTGTCAACCTCTAGTGTTGCTTTGATAAGCTTCTGTCTACGGATGTATGGTTGAGTTGCCATGTTGCAGTTGGCTTGGTGGTGATGAAGAAGTGATGAAGATGTTGAGGATTGGTCTCTAGTGTTTGGTTTCCAAGTGCTTTTGAGAAAATTTGATAAAAAGAGAAAACAGTGAGTTGCATGGTGTTCTGGGTTGCAAAGGTGTGTCCTGGTCTTGCTTCACATTTCTTCTAGGTTGAAGATTTGCTCTTGCAATTCAGATATGTTGATCAGAAGTGTTTTGAATGTTATATTCAGAATTTGGTGTGCTGGATCAATGTGCAAAGGAAGTTGTGTTCACCAGTGTGTGAACTGTGTATTGCAGAGGTGTCTAGGAGAAATGTCTTTGCTCTGCATTTCTCCGTAGAGTGGTTTCAGGTCTTGTGGATCCGAAGGTGTGTTGATCATGTTGGTATCTTTCTTCAGTTTAAGTGGTTCGAGGTTTGGTGCTTCGGAAGTCAGTTTCTTAAGTCACAGTGTATGGCAAAGTTGTCTGAGTGTACTAGGTGTGTACATTCTTCAGGTGAAAGTTGTTGCGAAGGAGTTTGTTGGATTTTAGGGTGTTTGTGCAATATTCTAGATTATGTTCAGGTGACATTTGTTGTCCACGGGTTGTTGTTGGATCAAAGGAAGTGTGTACTTAAAAGATTAATGGTGTTTACACAGGTAACAGCCAACCTGGTTGTTTACACTACTTGCGAAGTTGCTTCGATGATTGTGGAAGTGTGGCGTGTTGTGTATGAATGGATTTAGGTCCTAGCTAAGGTGTGTTGTGGTCCGCCCTCATTCCTTTCCACCGTGGGAATGTTTTGGTGCCGACCTAATTTGAATTTGCACGGTCGAGCTGCATAGCTGACCTTGGAGAATATTTTCAAGGTTGAAGATGTTATAAATAAGAGTTGAGTGGTTGAGGGATGACAAGATAGACAAGATAGAAGCGAGTAATGCGAATTGCAAAGTTGTAAGGTGTGAATTTGAGAAGTGCAGTGCAAGCTTTCGTGTGTTAGATCATTGAATGCATTGAGCAAAAGGTGTCTACAAATCTTCAGTAAGGCTGCAAAGGTGTTGGTGATATTGTGGTGGATTTTCTTGTTGCATTGAGATGGATTTCTCACTGTAACATTCTTTTCTATCTTCTTTTCTATTCTGGCAGTAAGCCCTTCTTTCTTCTGGGCAGTGTGCCCTCCGACAGTGAGCACTTTGTAACCAGTGTTGATATTACTTTATATTGTGAGCTAATCCTCACCATGGTTTTTCCCATCTTCGGTTTTCCACGTAAATCTAGTGTTTTGTTGTGCATTGTGTTGATTTGTTTCAGTTTTTGTTATTTTCCTTTCATGTTAAATCATTATAACAAATTAAGGGTTAATTGAATGAATGTAGATCTGAATGTTTATGAGGGTTTTGACATTTTAAGGTACAACTGATTCAGCCCAGCTCCCCCGCTCCCCCCCAGTTGTCTTGTGCATTCAACAGGTCCAACAGGAGAAAATCAGAAATGTTTCCGATAGGAAATGCATGTACCCTGGTCAAATCAACAATCATTTCGAAACAGGATCTGATCTAAGACATTTTGTACTTG
This sequence comes from Sequoia sempervirens, assembly GCA_007258455.2. Lineage (NCBI taxonomy): Eukaryota > Viridiplantae > Streptophyta > Pinopsida > Cupressales > Cupressaceae > Sequoia > Sequoia sempervirens. Next base: position 14,115 of record VDFB02098152.1, on the reverse strand, counting down.
AAATTAGACTACATGCATACCAATTCAGTAACATAGGATTAAAAGTCAATTCACTGGTCGTGTTGGTCCTTAATCGAAATTGATTCAGATGGTGTATGAGGCCCCCTGTTTGTGGCCTCACCAGCTTAGGTGAGACTAGAAATTCCCAAGTTATCAATCAATATATATATATATATATAAGTCTTTCATGTGATTCCTATGTTTTCTGCAACACCAAGACTTCACGATTTCCAACCAAATCTTCATTCTTCAGAGAAATAACAATAAAGCTAGGGAATCTGACTGATCTATATGATGAGGGCTGTGCAGTTGCAAGCAAGAATATCATCATTCTTGGATCTTTGTATTTATCTTCTTCGCTGTTTTTAGAAACTCCATTCAGCACCCAGCAGAAACTCATAAACATTTATGAAAACTTGATAGCATCCATCACCAGCCCACCCTCACCACTTGCTCTGCTCTCTAGTAAGCCCAAGGTGTCTGTGACATACAAATTAAAAAATACTTGATCCCCAAATCACTAAATTTAATATACGCAAAAGTTCATCTGAGTAAAACAAAATAGTATCAGCTGTTTTAATAATCTATTTTACCTCCAATACCATATCAATTTGTTTTCTTCTTCCAAGGTCAACCATTTGTACATGCCATCATGTTGTTTATTTGTTCAAAGGTTTGACAAAAATCAAAACTGTTATCATGACATTGCGAAACTTTGGCAGGCATGGGGACTCCATGATATCCCTAGTATGGTTGAGGGATGTCCACGCATCCCCAATTTGTCCTGGGTACATCAGCGAGTTCCCCCAGTGTCCCCTGCAAAGGGGGATGCACCCAAGACATCCCCTGCTTCTGCATTGATGTCTCGGGGTCTTCCCCACCTATAGATGATAGTAGAGGCAGGCAGTGGGGGATATTTCATCCCCATTCCCAAGTCTCCAAATGTCCCAGTCTCAGAAATTTCACTTTTTAGGGGGCTAGGTGGTGGGGGCAGGTCCCATGGAACTGGTTATTTGTAGTCAACTGCCAGATGAAAATTGAATTGCAATACACAGCATCATTATGTTGTCTTCCGATGCCTTTCTCATTTGAAATGCAACGTATTTCTTTTCCAAAATAAAAATTTAATATAAGAATCACAGATAACGTAATAGGCAATTTCGTTCAACCTGGCAAATATAATTCCTTCTATTCAAACATGCATAATACGTGTTATCTTTGAAGGCTGCAATGATTTAAGGTTCTAGAGATAATACATGTTATCTATTGACGGTTCAGGGTTATACAGATAGACCATTTGATTTCCTCCTTGGGCACTTCAAGACCCTCACTCTGTGTTTAGACCTCACCTTTGGCTCTTTCTTGGAACACATGATCATTATTTTCCTCGGAAATAAAACAAGTGTAGCTTCTCAAAAAGTGGCATAATTCAAAACCCTTTCTTTAATGTTTAAATATAGCCATGACAAATAGATTAGTCAAGAAACTAACGAAGATGACAATAAGACGGAATTTTCTAATTGATGGGTCTTAATCCTTAACCTTAACATGCTGCCCTACATCATATTCCAGTACAGCACAGGCAATGCCCAATTGGATAGTCCAAACCCTCTTGCTGCAACTGCAAAAGTGAGAATATTGGGATTTGACAATTTGCAGGAGTAGGGCGACTTTTCTCTAGTTATTTGGGACCAATCCTGACGCTATCACAATTCCCTGCTGGAGAATTCCTTCCCAGCTGACTGGGTCATCTTAATAAGTGCGGGTTATATTTAAGCTCTGCGCCTTGCAATCTTATAATAAAAAACCTACAATGTTAACCTGCATAAAATTGCCGGGAGAATGAATAAAACACCAATTGCCCACCAAGAGTAACTCATTTCTAATGACGTTGTTTGCGGTTCCAAAAAATCTGAGCCCAAATGGCCTTTTAGAATTTTCTCAGGAAACTAAGATTTGGGATTTCTGGAAAATCATCCGGGATACGAATACCCGTTAATGAGAGCAGATCTGAGTAAATGGAAAGAAAAAAAAGAAGAATACCGGGGAGAAGGAGCTGGTGGTGGCGTTGATGGTGAGGAGAGAAATCTGGTCGACCTTCGGCCTAAACACGGCCACCTGAGACGCCTTGGACGACAACGCCAAACGCTTATCACAGGGCGACAGCTCCACATTGCTTATGTAAAACGATTCCTTGGATGCGAAGGCTAGACCAAACGTAAATCCATCCTTCTTCTCCACTAGTGTGTCTGTGCATGGGCTGAATACCCTGTTGTTATCTGCTGCAATGCCAAATTCTATCGTTAACGCTAAAATCATTGCAATTGCAGCAGCATGAATCCCCATCCTCGTGCCCATCGTGCCCATGTACCCCCCTCCTTAACAACAAAACAGATTTTGGAGCTCAATGCAACTGTCTGAAACTTTTTTCTCTGAAAAAGGGTTTCAAATTCGGAAAGTATGATTTAGAAATCGTTTTTCAAGCACCGATGTGATGCTTCTTCGTCAGCAAGCATAGTGAGAAGGAGAGCGGGGTCGAACACAGTTGTACTCAAATATTTTCTTAAAACAGTTTAAACTAATTGGGAAGTCCCTTGTGGGGTTCCGGGTGCCCACTCTCAAGTTCGACGCGGCTTTCTTTCAATTTTAGGCTTGTGCGACTTTTTGTCGAAGTATAAAATACCTTTACATAAAAGGTTATCTGAAAGGTTTACATTGATGTGTAAATCTAGCTAAACAAATAAGATAGTATATATAGATTAAATTAATGTTTAGGTGAGGGAGTAATGATTGATAATTTAAGTTATTAAAAAGTAAATGGTTTTTTATCAATCAAAATGGCACTCGAAGATAGGGCGAAACTAGTAAAAGAGGAGATTTAGAAATTAAATGTTAAGAAAGATAGATGTATTTAATTTTAAATTTGAAAATGAATAATTTTAATAAATATATTGAAATTAAGATGTCTTGAGATTATAAATTGATTTTTTTGGGTCTTAATTTATCTTATAAGTAGAATATTTTGTCAGTTTTATGGAGGTCGAGTTCAAATTATTTCTACAAACATGGATTTGATCGTTGGCTTCAAATTTGATTTGGTATAATGTGCACTCTTGTTTCTTGTTTCACTTGATTCACTATTGTCTACTCTATTATGGAGATTGACAATATTTAAAAATGCCTTTAGAGGGTTGTTACATCTAGAGGACAAGCTTATTAAATCAACCTTCAGAAAGGACCAACTTTACAACAAACTTTAGATATACAAATACACTAGAGTATTATAATATAATGGAAAGCTAGGTTATTTTTAAGTGCTCTAATTGAAGTGTACATAACATGCCCCTTATTTAATGTGAATGATATTTCTTTGATGATCTCAATGATGATAAATGAATGTAATTGAATACCTTTATATATAGGAACATAGCAATTAATCCTACAAAACATAAGTTTAGTTTGTCAATATAGGAAAATAATGGGTGACAAATGGCAAAAATTTGAACTAACATTTTAGAAAATTAAGGATCAAATCCATATGGACAAGATTAATCTTGATAAGTAGGAGGTAAGATTAATCTTGCACTGCATAATTGAGTTGTGTCATGAGAAAGGTAAAATTGAAGTGGATAAAAATTGTATGGGATGGGTGCATGAATAGGTGTACATATGGATAAGGTGGTGGGTAAGTGTGTGGGAATATATGTAAACTGATAAGTAATATGGAATAAGAAAATGAACCTAGTTTTATACAAGAGTGAGTCATTTGTTGACATGTAAATGTATTGAGATATTATCTCAAAATGGACACAAAACCAAATGAAAAATGGCATAGGTATGCAAATTTCACCATTACATAATTATCTAGTCTAATTAAATAAATCTAGTCAAATTAAATGTAACTCCCCATTTTTAGACTATTTAAATATTTAATATTTTGACTTGTAATGATTTTGATTTGACTAGGACAATTATTGATATTTTTTGTTCTTGGATTTTTTGGTATATTTTATATTATTATGAATTGCATCTATTTTTCATTTGATGATAGTTGAATATAATATATACCTATTCAATATTTATAAGTTGATTTTGCACTTTATTATTTATCTTTTAATGTGTATATGTTGCATGTGATGTTGATATTATATGCATATCAAATAATGCATTGTTTGATTCATTATGTTTTGTGTAAGGTTCATCCCTGATGAAGTAGAGCATTGTGGGGAAGGGTATTGCTACACTAACATAATACCAAGGACAAAGACTAGACCTATGTGTAGATTATTCATTTAGTGCATTTTTTTGTTAATCAATAATGCATCCAAGTCAAAATAATTATTTTTAATGGATAAATATAACCATGATAGAAGGATAAATCAACAAGAATAAGAGACTAATCAAGATGACAAATACCAAGAGATTGTAGAAGAAGATTGTCCTTTTGACCTTGATCTTTAGTCACTTATAGACGAGATTTGATTTATATTTGATGGGTCTCAATCCTTAACCCTTGTCATGTTTCCCTACATCATTTTCCAATATACCATATAGGTAGTTCCCTATTGGATAGCCCAAACCCTCTTTTTGTATCTACAAAATTGATAATAGTGAGATTTCACAGTTTGCAATAGCAAGTTGTTCCTCTTATGATTTGAACTAATCATTAAATACTATCACAAATCCTTGTTAGAGAATTCAAATCCAACTAATTAGGTCATTTTAATAAGTGTAAGGTAGTATTTAAGTCATATGCCTTACAATCTCAAAATCAAAATCCTATAATTTTAACCTACATCAAAGCAAGGAGAATGAGTAAAACACTTACATTGTCACTGAGAGTAGCTCAATTCTCATGATAAGATATATATACATATATATATATATGGGATTACTTGGAATGAAGCTTGTAAGAATTAATACTCCCACTCATTTCCCTTCAAACCCTAAGAGGTTGAATCTTAATGTTGATCCATCAACAAGTATTTCAAAACTAAAAAGGGAAAAATCTATAGATAAGGTGTTGGTGGTAAACATCGAAATATGCACTCAAGAAGGAATGGGTCCCAACCTAGTGAGTCATGAGGCCCTTGGGGTCCCTATGACTCCATGCAAGCAAGATTTTGATGCCACGCCTCATGGAGATAGAGGTCCTCCACGTACAAATAGACAAAGCCCAACTAGGGGAAAATAGTTAGTTTGCAAGCAATATTGATCCAATAGCTTTAGTTAAAATGTAGGTTAGTGATTTGTGCTCACAAATGCAATGTACAAATATTATCCTTTGTATAGGTACTCACCCAATCCTAAGTCTAGAAAAAGAGGTGCTTTATGAAGAGGAAAAGTTTTCCAAAAAAGGTTTGTTTTGTAAGTTTAGTAATACATGGCCTAGTCTTGCTAACTAACTTGTATGCATGGATTTTAAAATCTGATCTTCTAATATTAAAGATAAGATTGAAATAATTCTTAGTGCTAAGGGGCTTTTGTATTGTTGCATCAATCAATAGAAGATGGATTTTATGTTTTAGGAAAAGGACCTTGCATCTAGAATAAAAATGTTTTAATGGTCAAACCTTGGTTCCCAAGTTTTAATCCAATTACTCAATCCTCTTTAGTTCTTCTAGTTTGAATTAGGTTGTTTGATCCCCTTCAATCTTAGTTGGATGCCTACCTTCAAGGCATAGGAAACCTATTGAACGAATTTGTAAAATTGAATTTGAAGATGAATGGATTGATTCACTCCACCTCCATAAAATTCTCGATGGAATTGAATATTTCTTAAGGGACTTCAAAAGGAAATATAATTGCAAGTTGAAAATAGAATATTTAAACAAATTTTACAACCTTCCAACTAATAAAGTGATAAAGCAAAGCACCTCCAAAGAGGCCACATGGGAGGAACGGACTTGTCTTTCACAACTTGTTGTGTAATGTGAGTTTCCTTCATCTTCAAAAGAATCAGATACCTTTACTACTTCCTCAAAGAGCTCTCAAAATAGTGACTTCCCAAAAATACAAGCAAATTATATTAAAAGGGTATTGCCCCCTACTTTTTCTTGAGAAGGGATCTCAATTTTCATGACGTCGTTTTGGGTTCCTAAACAATTGATCCGAGACGACCTTTCAAGAATTTTCTTAGAAAACCAAGAAATGGGATTTCTTGCAAAATCATCTGGGTTGTGAATATCCATTAACCAGAGCAGATCTGAGTTAATTGGAAAGATAAAAGAAGAATACCGGGGAAAAGGAGCCAGTACTGGTGTTGATGGTGAGGAGCGAAATCTTGTCAACCTCGGGCCTGAACACGGCCACCTGAGACGCCGTGGACGACAACGCCAAACGCTTGTCGCAGGGCGACAGCTCCACATTGCTGCTGTAAAACGATCCATTGGCCGCGAAGGCTACACCAAACGTAAATCCATCTTTCTTCTGCACCAGTGTGTCTGCACATGGACTGAATTCCCCATTGTTATCTGCTGCCCTGCCAAACTCTATCGCTACCACCAAAACCATTGCAATTGCAGCAGCGCGGATTCCCCTCGTCGTGCCCATCATGCCCTTCGTCAACAGCGAAACAGATTCTGCAGTTCATTTCAACTGGGTCTGAAACTTTCTTCTTTGAAAAAGGATCTCAGTTCTTTATTGTTTATTCGAAGAAGACTCGGACCGGTATGATTCGAAAGTCAGAACATATGCATTCTGATATTTATAAAAAACGGTTGACAACTGATTAAACTAGCACCTCCATTTATACACTATTGTCTATCTAGCACAAGAATGCATCTTTGATTGTATTTATTAATTAAATGTCAACAATCACTTGAAAAAATCCAACGGCTTAAAAACAATAGAGATCTCGTCTTGCATGCTTATCCGACAATCCAAAGTGTTGGATCTCTGAAATGAGCCGGGCTTCCTTCATAGGGAATGCCTTCGGCATAAATATCTGATTTATTATGATTTTCAATTAATTAATAAATACGGTCAAAGGTGCATTGTCCTATATATTATTATCTATCTAGTCGGGAGAATGCACCTTTGATCTTATTTACTAATTACTTGAAAATCTTAATACGGTCAAAGGTGCATTCTCAAGGTTGGATAGCCTCCTTGAACACATGGGAATAAATGTTACATAAAAAAACATAAATAGAATAATAAGAAGTGAAATAGCTATTTTTTTGGTTCAAATAAAATATCATAACTATTCACTATATGTGTCATTTATAAAATAAAATGTTCATTTAAACAAGTATTCTTGTCATAGTGAAAAAATAATATTATTATTTGTACAACTATTGGAATAGCAATGTATATGCAATGGAGTATTTCATATTAATAGTTTGTCCTATCACAAATATAAAGAGCGGGCACAATAAATATTTTGTATTTTTCCATCAAACGTGAAGGATTCTTAAAAAGTTTTAGTGTTCAACTATTGGTCCATTTGTGTTAAATATAAGTTGTATTTTAAATTACAATGTGTTATTTTTATAACAAAAAATAGTTTAACTAACAACATCAAGTTTCTACAGTCCATGATCATGAATTGCTTAGTTTTATGGATTGAAATTGTGTGCATTTTTGTGAATCAAAGTTTCAGATCAAACTCCATGATCCATCATCAAGATAATGCATACAACTAGAGAGAAGAAAAATAGAATGATATAGCATGCTTAGGAGGTTAAATAGGTGAGGGGGATGAGAGGGGTAGAGGACACTAAACAAACCAATGACCCAAAACCTAAAGAAAGAAATAATAAAAAGAATTAAACCATATTATAAAGGAAGAAAAAAGACCTATAAAAACTAAATGAGGAAAGCATAATGTAAGACCAAAAAAGGAAAGCAAATTAAAAAGTAAAGAGCCCAAAATTATTAATGGAAAAAACTAATGAAGAGAATAACACAAAAAGAGAATAAGAAATCAAGCAAAGAGGCCATTGAAATCAATAACCACCCCTCCAACCTCAACCAAGATGGGGGTTGGAATTTAAGCTTCTCTTGGAAACCCCTTTTGAATAACCTGTTAGCCCCCCCTTAATGAAGCTCCAGTATTTCCTCCCCTCTTTTGTCTCCTCCTCGTTCCTCTCCCTAGTGGTCCTCTCTCTTTTCTCGGTCTTGGTTCTCCTCTCTTCCCTTCTCTTTTGTTCCTCCTCTCCTTTCTTCTTTCATGTCTTTGTTTTTTCCTGCTCTTCTTGAATTCATTTGGGGTCGTTTATTTTATTTTTTCATTAGGCTTAGTTTTTTGGGCTCTTTTATTGTCTTCATTTTGGGTCTCTTGCTCTTGGTTCCTTTTTTTCATTATTTTTGTTTGAGACTTCTTTTGTCCCTATTTGGGTTTTTTTGCCAATTGCTTATTTTTGTTCTTTTGTGGTTATTCTTTTTTCTAGTTCCTTGGATTTTCGTTCCTAGTTCTCTATTTTCAATTTCTTCTTTTGTCTTTTGGTTTTTGTTTTTTTTTTAATGTTAATTATGGTTTGGTTTATTCGCTATTTAGTTCTTTGATATTCGTAATTTCGTTTTACCCTTAGGATATTTTTGCCCCTTTGGTTTTCTTTGGTCTTGTTTTTTTCCCTTACTCCCTTGGTTTTGTCCCTTTGTATCTATCGGTTTTTTGCTTCTCCCCTTAATCTTTTTCTTTATGTTTTTATATTTGTTTTGTTTTAGAATTAAAATTGATTTTTTTTTCAATGTTTTTATTTATTATTTTTATTTGTTATTCTTTATCTCTTGTTTTTCTTTTGGCCTCTTTTTTCTTATTATCTTTTTTATTGTGCTTTGGCTTTTCTTGTTATCTTTTTTCTTATTATCTTTTTTATTGTGCTTTAGCTTTTCTTGTTTTTTGTTATTTTTCCATTATATTCTTTTTTGGTCTTATTTCATATTGTCTTGGTGTTTAGTTATTGTTCGTTGTGTCTTTCTTATATTGTTTGGTTCTTTAATGTTCTTAATTGCCTTAATTTTTTTTTCTCTTAATTGCCATAATTTTTTGTTTCTATGGTTTTTTCGTTGTCTCTATTTTTTATGTTTCTTTTCTCCCTTCTTTATTTATTAGTTTAGTTCTTTGTTTTAAATTATTTTGCTTGATTTCTTATTCTCTTTAAATGTGTTCTTCTCTTCATTAATTTTTTTCATTTATAATTTTGGGCTCTTTTACTTTTTAATTTTCTTTCCTTTTTTGGTCTTACATTATGCTTTCCTCATTTAGTTTTTATAGGTCTTTTTTCTTCCTTTATAATATTGTTTAACTCTTTTTATTATTTCTTTCTTTAGGTTTTGGGTCATTGGTTTGTCTAGTGTCCTCTATCCCTCTCATCCCTCTCACCTATTTAACCTCCTAAGTCTGTTATATCATTCTATTTTTCTTCTCTCTAGTTGCATGCATTATCTTGATTATGGATCATGGAGTTTGATCTAAAACATTGATTCATAAAAATGCACACAGTTTCAATCCAGAAAACTAAATAATTCATTAAAACAAATAGTTTTTTGTATTTAACTATTAGTCCATTTGTGTTGGATATAAAAGTTAGAGATAACAAAGACTTATGGTTACCAATAGGTATTTGGTCCATTTAGGTTGCATATAAGATATTTTAAATGAAAATGTGATATTTTACTAACAACACATGATATTTTTTTGTTCAACTAGTAGGGATACCATGATTAAATTTTGGTCAAACCTTTAGAAATTTAATTTTTGGACACTTCTCACTAGACATGTAGATGTGGCAAGTTGTGTGATGAGTCACACCTCTAAACCTTAGTTGTACATAGGTAATTGAACAATTCACATTTCTAAAAAAATGAAGGTCGTACAATATTCCATGCAACCCTACATGCTCACAAAGTTAGCCCATATGACTACTAGTCTCTCTCCCCTATTATTTTTAACAAATTTTATTTAATCTCTTCAAATCCCTTAAAGCCATTACATTATTTTGAAGATCTGAAATAGCCACATATTATTATATGAAGAAAATGGTAGAATATATTGTGGTTAAATTGTCAACTTCCCTTCAATTTGAAATTAATATTAGTATTTGTTTTGTATCGAACAAAATTTCATAAAGAGTGTCTTTTTATCTTTGTAGGTGATATTGTGCTTTTGCAAAATTATTGGGCTTAAAGAGCACTCACTAATCCCTTTGACTTCTTGACCTTTCTAATTGTGTTATGTCAGTATTTTTTTCATAATTAATATATCAACTACTGATTTCAACTTAACCATGACTATTCTACATGTTGTCACATGTAGTTACTTTTAAGTTGCAGACATTTTTAATTTAAGCATCTCCCTTACCACTTAATCAATGCAATTTCATAGGCTCTATTTTTTGGTTGTTTTTGTGTAGGTGCAAGGTGTATGGAATGGTTGTAGGATGTGCACATAATGGATTTGTTGAAAGGTTCAAAAATATTCAACTATATGCAATTGATAGGTGTAAATTCAAACTCGACAACCTTTATTGATGTCCTCCCTACCTAGATACCAAAATGGGAGTTTTAGAACAGGGTATGGATGTCCATCAAAGCATAAAGAAAGGGGGATTTTATCAAAAGTTATAGTTGCAAGTGCCCTAGCAGACATGTACATGAAAAATGTGGAATGTTTCTTTAAGGATTTATTTAAATTGTTCTTTTGGTTTGTTATTTTAATCTGTACCACTATATATAAACACTTGCCCCTTTGCTAATCTGATATAACAAATAAGACACAACTAATGGATAATTATTTCTATTTTTTTTTAAGCGCCCAACGTCATGATTTTTGCATGATATTTTTTGTTTTACATTTTCATTTATGTTGAATATTAAGTGGTGTAAGTATTTTAATTTATTTTTTTTGGCCCATGTACTGGGGAGCATATATTGTCTATGCAAAATGGCTAGATTGGGTGCATGGGCTGGATCACTTGGCGAGTGGAAAGCACCTCTATTTTCTCTCCCACGTTTGGAAGGAAGGATTTATTTCGGATGGGATTGACCCAATTATCGATGTTGAATGGTGGTGGAAAAGGAAATTTTAGCATATGAATGGGAGATTGGCAAGGACCATTTAAGAGTTGACATGACTGGCCAAGACGTACGAGGGACATTCTTGCGTTGCAGGAGAAAACCAGCTTCACTATCTCGGGCGTATTAACATAGAATACTGGGATTGCATGTGTGAATTAATGGCAAGCCTGTCACACATGAGTTGGTAGATGTCCAAATGGAAATTAATGAAGTTTTTTGGTGGCCGATGCTTAATGCGGTTTCCACTTCTCCTCATATTTATGGCACTTTCATTGGTATTCATGGACACCAAAATGGATACTCCAGTTCAGCTTTCAAGCACAAAGCAGGAGGCTACATTCCATGGTGAGATCTCAGACAAGCAACTGAAATATATCTATCGCAATGGGGATATCCTTTGGACAGAGGCCGTAAGGATGGTGCTCGGTAGGGAATATTGTGTATCAAAAAATCGAATGCGGGCCAACTTTGATATCTCCTCCAGGTTCTTGGCGTCACTTCTAGACTTAGAATTGCCAAAGGAGAGGTGTTTGCTCCTACTCCGGGTTCGGTCTTCAAATAATCAATTCTAGTAGGTGACATTGACACAGTGGCGGTCAGACTGACTAGAGTGGGACTCCCCTGGTCGAACGACGTGGAAAGAATGCTAAATTTGGGCGTAGCTATTGATTGGCATCCTTTCATCCTGGATGCACAAGGTGAGGCTCTGCAACGCCATAGATGATGGGCGTTGGTGGGGCATAAATTTCTCTTTCTGAGGCTAGGAATTGACACGGTTGTTGGATTGGACTGGTGCCATGTGTTTATAGACTTGGTGAACTTCGAGCATTTCTATGAAGATCAATATGTAATGAGCCTAGCCCAGTGACTCAAAAACTCTCTTTTGTTGCCCTTGAAATTTTTCAAACACTTCTAAACCAGCTCGATACCACTTTTAATACTGCTCAAATCTGACCTCCAAAATCTTTGATTGAAGGCTCAAAGAATTTCGTTAAACAATTCTCATGCAACCTCCAGCTTGCTGGTTTGAGTTATCAGTCTGATATAAATGCTTGAAGATGATACCAAAGTACTCCAAATGCTTGGAAATCAAACTACAATGCATAAACTATAACCTAGATGCATCAATGACTCAATTTCATCTTTAACAATGTTCATATATGATTCCTATATGCAAAAAGTGCACCTACAGCCAACTAGTAAATTTAGCAAACAATTGGTATGCAAACTAACAAACTGAATACAAATGATATTGAATTGCTCTCAAATAAGACCAATAGCAACTTATATCTCACTTTATTACAATAAAATATCTAATACAAAGCTCATGAAATATGGCCAAGACTCTTGGCATTTACATTGATTACAAGAAATGAATATGCTGGTAAACATGCACACCTACAGCTACAACATGAAACTCCAAATATGCAATGATATATTGAGCTAATAATTGAGAAACCTGATTGAATGAAGGCGCCTATGATGATAGTTGATGAAGCGTCCAAGTTCGAAGCCAAAAGACCTCTTCACAAGTCAAATCGAATATTTCATGAAATCGCCCTTGTTGTTGATGCGAATGCAGATTAAAATTTATGTTCAGCCTTTTGCACTCTCTAACTATCACCAATGGAGTCGCCTAATGTCCTCGAGTCATGCGCCACCATTATTTGTCAAAATCGAACCCAATGGAGCTCCCTTATGCAAAAACGTGACATATAAGTATGTAGACTTTTGACTGTAATTTTTTCTTATATTTAAAAAAATCAAAATCTCCTCAATACAAACCGACCTCCAAAATGCCAAAGAAATAAAATCTTCAACACTAAAATATCTCCAATGAAGCACCAAATCGAATTAATACAAAATTGGTCCCCAATGACTCAATAAGCTGCCATAAAAAATCTGGAATAGACTGATATCTAAATCTGAATATGCACAATGCAGATCTACCTCCAAAGAATGAAGTCTTCAATTATCAAAATGTCTCCAAAAGCTTCACCAATCGATCTATGCAAAATTTGATCAATAAAATGATCAACCCCAACAAATTTCAACTCAAGTGTTGAATCCAAATCCTTATTCGAAAGCATACTAATACATCGCCTATTGCATCTCAACTATATTCAATACAGCCAAAATAGAAAGTCTCAAGTAACTTTCCTAGTCAGCAATAATTCAAGTGATATTTCACACCCTCAAAATTGCTATCAATAGGAAGTTTTCATTTCCTATGACAATGAAGTAATCTGCAGAAACCCTAGGCTCCACAAAATGAGACAACAACAACATCCAAATCTGCCTCCAGGAAATGAGCCCTCAATGCCTATTTATTCTTTTTCCTCAAAAGGTCGGCCTCCTAGAACTTTCCCAAGTCACCTTCTAGAAGGAATATTATAATATTACTTTTATTATTTTATTATTTTGCACTTTATAATAAAATAATTATTCATAACATAAAGTGCAAAGATAACATTAGTTTATAACATGAGGTTTCTAAAAATAGAAACATATCAAAAAATCATTAGAACACCTCCATATGTAGACTGAATCACGAAACGAGCTAACCAATCAATTGGGTATCTGCCAAACGATCTTCTTATCAAGTCCCATTAGCCTACGAAGATCAAGAATAGGCTAATTCCTCTAAACTCCAATGCTCATGAAAATGGGGACATTACAGTTTGCCCTCCCTGAAATTGCTTGTCCCCAAGCAATCTCAACAACAAGTACAATTCTCCTCCACCTAGATCCCAAGTGAAAATATGTGTAATGTCCCAAACATCATCAAGTAGCTTTTGTAGCACTCGCACAACCTGCTGAATCAACTCAATAGTTGATGTAAAACATGCCAAATATGAATGTGCAATGAAAACCCAAGTAAGATAGCCATCGATCAATGAAGAATCTAAAAAGATCAAGTCTCTAACCAACAAGTAGATAGCTGCCCTAACATATGTCATAGGTAACCAATCCAAAGATGGGTTGTAGATACCTTCATTACCCTCCAAGAACAAATCTTGAGTGGCTAATCCACTAAGAGTGTCATCACCAACAACATCATCCTCCACAAAAGAGTGATCAACCTCCACACAA
>VDFB02098151.1:0-23295 GCA_007258455.2 Sequoia sempervirens | reverse complement strand
CATTTTTGAATAAATTATTTAAAATAAATTATTTATGCACCACCTGGTCAAAGATGCTTTGTCATAATCCCTTGTCATAACATTCATTTTTGTCATAGCCTGCATGTCTTGCATGTCTGTCATAGTTGTCAAGCGTCATAGTCGTCGGCGTCATAGCTTTTCCATGCATGGCATATTTTTGGTGCATCAATTATGGACCGTTGATCTTGGCATCTTTTCTGAGACTTAATCTCAACCATCCATTTCGTAACCTCCCTCTCATGCATTCCCATCCATTGATCTTGGAATCTTTCTAGAAGATTAATCTCAGACATCCATTCGAAAGGTTGTCTATAAAAGCAACCTTCCTTCTCCATTTTCACCTTAACAACTATTCTTCTCCAACTTTCTACTTACAATTTGCAGGTATTTGCACAAGTTAGACTACAAATCTGAGGGAATATTTGCAAACGGAGAAATAGGAGAGCAAGAGAAGGAATCAACTACAATATGGGGAGTGCTTTATTTTGTTTGCTTTCATTTTGATATTTCCATTTGTTTGTATTCTCTTGTTTAGATGAGGTTAATAGCTTAGAAGTGTTGGCTGTCACTTTATCTATGATATTTGATTCTTAACCCCATCTCACAGGTTGTATCCTAAAAAATCCATCCATCATGAAAAATAAATCACAACTAGTAACCTTTGTTGGGATTAAGGTGTCTCAACCTTTGATTCCTAGCATTATTTTTAGATAAATAATTGTGCAAATATTGATATATTCTAAGTTGCCAACTATAATAGTTGTCATAGCACTTTGTGGGACCCATTGGGGAGTGTTATATCCTACATGCAAGGTGTGGAGCTCAACAAAGTGCCACTTGTCACCTAGGCGCTTCATGAAAGAATTGTTGCTTGTGCCTACTTCATCTAGGTGTGTAATAGTAACACTTGTCACTTGGGTGCTCATTTGGAGAGAGGAGATTGTAAAAAATTCTTGGAGTTGCACGAAGGTGACATGTATCAAGGCATGTTGAGTTAACTATGGCATGTACCTACTTTTGTGGAAGTTGGCACCCACTTTGAAAAGTCAATATTGGAAGTTATTATTTGCAAGGGGAGTTGTGTATGGATGCAATTTTTATTCCTAGTTGAGTCAACTTGGAATGTGGACGCTTAGATTTTTTACGAGTGCTTTTTTGCATGTGCATGTTGCATGCTTTTGCATGTAGCGCCTTTCTTGTTGCATTTTCATGCATGGGCATGGATTTAAGGAAACTTCTATCCTGGGCACTGTATACTCTATAAATACAAGTTTTTGACTAGAGGAGTGAGGAGAGAGATTTGTTTGTTTTACAGGGGTTATGCTGTCGGATTTTCTCCAGAAGAGCAAGATGTAATCTCCAAGTTCAGGTTGTGAGTTGCAAGTGTATTGTAATATTGTTGTTACGAATAGATACATTGTTTCAAGCCTACATGGGTATAGACTTTGTAATTGTATTATAACCGGTTTTGTTGTTGATAATATAAATGATTTGTGTTGTTGGAGTGTGGGGTTTTTTACTCGAAAGGGTTTTACCCACGTATATATGTGTTCTTTCTCTTTTGTCTATTCTTTTGTTCTTTAAATGTTAATTAACATTTCGTTATGTTGTTGAAATGTTAATGGATACTTAAACTACATTATTTTCCTCTAAGGGTTAATGTGATGGAAATTAAACTATGTCTGTTTCCACTTTAAGACAGTTGTATATCCTTGTATCACAAAAAACAAACAATACCAGAGGCATATACAAGTTCTCAGATGACTTTTTGGGACCTTCATTTACCTTCAACCTTATGTATCATAGCTTTCATATTTGGAAAAGGATAATTA
Organism: Sequoia sempervirens; assembly: GCA_007258455.2. Lineage (NCBI taxonomy): Eukaryota > Viridiplantae > Streptophyta > Pinopsida > Cupressales > Cupressaceae > Sequoia > Sequoia sempervirens. Next base: position 21,442 of record VDFB02098151.1, on the reverse strand, counting down.
TCCTTCACTGATGACACATTCAGGTTTCAAAAATCCACATAGTCTAATGTCTGTATTTTTATTTCTTATTGGGATTAAATTAGAAACCTGGGTAGAATTTTTGATTGGCTTTATTACTCCACCATCCCTAAGATTTGTTAGCTCTTGCTACATTTTTGGAGCTAAGGTTGGGTTTATAGGCCTTTTCTTATACCTAAAAGGTTTTGCATCAGGCTTCAAAGGAATCTCATGTTGAAGTAGGTCTTCCCTATAAGACAAGTCAAGTCATCATATGACAAGGAAAAATATTCTTGTACTTTCTAAGCAAGGCAATAAGCATGGCTCTGATATTAGGATTCAATTTCTTACCTATAAACACTTTCTTTGGTGATGTAAATGTACCAATATTGATCTCCTCTAGATCCACTCCATGCATAGGGGTTGATTCGGTCACGTGTTTTTCAACAGCATCAAAAACTCTCTCTAATGCCACCAGTCTCTTCAAAAACTTGTGTGTCTTTAGTTGGATGTCTTTATTTCTAAAAACAATCTTCTTTCCATCAATCACTTCAACAAAATTTTGAAAGTCAATTTCTCGGCTATGGTATTCATTAACACAATGCAGGAACTTGAGAAAATATTGACCGTCATGGAAAATTTACCACTGACAAATGTTATAAGGAATGAAAGGTTTGGTTAGAACTTCTACCTTTGAGATACCTACCAAGGTGATATCCTCAGATCTAATAGAAATGTTGGCCAAAAATTCAGCCATAACATTCTTCCCACTATCCACCCAATCAATTTAAAATGCATCAAATAATTCAATTGTATCCCACACAAAAGCCTATATTGTTTAAGTCTTTTTTCATGCGTACTTGGATCTAACTTGTGAGAAAACTAGCTCCGAGTCTCCTAGAGATTGTATTTTATTTATTGTGTTTGATAGCCATATTCAAACCCAATAAGAGAGCTTCATACTCAACTACGTTATGTGTGCAACTAAAAGAAAGGGTGAAGGAATACTTAAATGGCTTACTAGTAGGTGAAATGAGGATTACCCCTGCTCTTGAGCCTTCTTTTGAACATGCACCATCAAAGCACACTAACCAGATACCATTATCATCAAGAACTACACAAGTTTCTTATTGAAGTGATGTTTTTTTTTTTTTTTTTTCAACATGTTCAATTGTCTTGAACTTGAATTTGTCTATTTTTGTATCAATGAAACACACTTCTTCATGAGGCTCAAGATCCTCAATAATGGTATGAGATCTTTTTTCTCTACCGAACTTCATATTTCTGCCATTTATAGGAATAAGGGCATAGGATGAATCTATTTGGTTGCTTCCCCCTATTGCTATAGACCATCTTCTAGATAGTAACATCCCATATTGAGGGGGGATGTCAACTATTGTGATATTCATGCTATATGTTTTTTTTCTGGGAATGCAGCCTGTTTGAACTCCACGTCCTTCATAATACCAATGATAGGTACTTCCCTTGATTCCATAGCAACATTTTTCATATGATCTATTCACTCAAAGAAAAATTTGATTCATTATTGACAAAGGAAATATATTAGTTGATGCCCTAGATTCAATCATGCAATTCTTCAATAATTTTCTATTCATCAACAAGGTCACATAAAATGGGTCCACTTGGGATGGACGCATTCATTGTAGTTCCTAAATAAACTTCAAGGATCTCACAACTTGCATCCTTTTTGTCAACATTATTCACATACTTCTTATTCTTTACAAGTTGTTTGGCATCATTTATATTATTTCAAGAACTACAAACAATATCTCTTATCAAAGCCATAGTTTTACTTTAATGCTCTTCAATCCTCATTATTTCCAGTAAGGTTACTGAAACTTTGATTTGACTAAGGACCTAAGTGATATCAATTGGAGTATATGTTGGTAAAACATATTTGAGAGTATTAGTTGGAACAAGTATACTCACTTTTTCCTTCTCTTTTGCATTTTGCTCCATTGGAGTGTGAACATCCTTGGGAGTGTGTTTCTCAACTTTGCAACCTTGAATTCTAGTCTTGTTTTTGTTTTGAGAATTTTCCACACAAGGTGTGTTGTCTTTTTCATCGTTTCCTTTTTCTTCGCCATTCATGGTAGGGGTTAGAATCCTTGCTTCATTTTGTTTTTCTCTTATGAAGATTATGCATGCATTACCTTGAGCAACATTGTTTATTTTGCTTCTTAGATTAGATTTACCCTTAACCTGAGCAAGTGCAACAATTATTAGAGCTCTATTTTCTTCATTAGAAGGCCTCCTCAATCTAAAATCAGGAACAATAGATTCAAAATTTTGGACATGATAAATTTCAAGTCTTCATCTTCAAAAAAAAATTGTTGATGATAGTTGGTGTTCAAGCATCTTCTATCATTAATGTCTAATTCAATGCCACATTCATCAAATGATGAATATTCTTCAAAACCTAAGCACATTCTAGAAGAAATCATGTTAATGTCTTGGTGTTCATTATCTTGACCTATTCCATGATCAAAATCATTGTCTTCATCACATGAGTGATTGTAAGTCTCAATAGACTATGCTACCATACATTGCAAAGGAGAATGGGACAATTGGCATGCAATACACTAGGGAGTCTCCTCCACAACATTTGCTCTAGGATTTTTGAGAGTGTTTCTTTGCTTGAAGACCCCCTTTGATGATTATGGATAAGCTTTCCATTATGCCAAGTTGTATGATAAGGTTGATCAGATAACCTCATAATTCTTTTTTGTATATGATAATTAGGCTTATCATGAGGCAAACCTTTTTCATTTTGATCCATTTTATAGCTCGGGTCCTTCAAGGTGTTCATCACTTTGTCTAATTTGTCTTCATATGCAAGCATTGTATCCTAATGTCCTTTGTTGTTAGTCAAGATCTTAATGTCATCCCTCTTATGAAGCTTACCTAATGCTCTTATGTTATTCTCTATATGAGCAACCATGTTGTATGCATCCCTCTATGTCTAAGGGTCTTTGAAACTCAGTTGATAGCCCATATTAGGATCATATGCATTACAATATAAAACTAAACACATAGATTCATTAGGTCTGAGGTAAGCTGGGATTTTATTCATTACCTTGGTGAACCTTGCATTAAAATCAAGCACAAACTCATTTGACCCTTTGATAATACTAGTGAACTCATTTATGATGAACCTTGGGTCAATCTTATCACTGTAGTGTTCTCTAAATATCCTTTGAAACTCATCCCATGAATCAATGTTTGTTGCAAGAAGTGCTCTATACCAATCCCTTTCTTCACCAATTAGAGACTACACAAATAATTTCATGAGGACGTCTTCATCCTCAATCTCAAAGTCATCAATTAGATTTATGAGTTCTTTCATATGGTCTTCACTAGATAATGTAGTATTTCCACAAAAAAATCTAAGGCGGTCCTTACTTCAATTGAGTTTGGGTTTGGATACCCAAAAATCCCAGTGAAGTCAAGTTGTATGTATCTTTCTAAAATCAATGGTGACCTAGTAGGAATGTGGCCCTTACCTCCCCCAATTGGACTTTTTTGTGATCCACCAAGAGAAAATACTTTAGCATTTACCTTTGATCCTTGTTGTGGGACTGAACCTCTAGCTTTAATGGCTTGAGCATTCTGAGATGACTTCATTGTATGGGAAAAAATGGCCAATTGATCTATATCTCTCAAAGCATCAATCCTTTTCAAATAATCTCGGATCCTTTGAGCCTCCAACCTATTCAATTTTTCCTTGAGATCATTTACTTCTTCTAGAAGTTCTATTTCCCTTGAAATTTTAGTTTTATTTTCAAATCTAACTACCTTTGGTGAACTTTCATCATCTTTAGTCTCTACACCATCTCTCAGATATTTAGATCTAGTTGCAATAGTGTATTTATACCAACAAGGACTTCTATCTTGCTTTATGAGAGACAAGACATGATCAACAAATTCATTATCCCTAGGGTTTATTGCCAAGGGATTTACTTGAGAAAATAACCTTTCATTGATTCACTCTCTATTCATAACCTTTCTTTTTCCTTTTCAAGATTGCTAATGACTTTATGCTATTCAGGGCCCATCCAAGTGTTATCATCTTTATCTAACCTTAGTCTATTGATAGGTTCATCAATTTTACCATTAAAATATTTGTTCCTATCACTAGTATTTTCCATTTTCTTTGAGGAACTAGAGTTAGGAGTGGAAGGCCTACATGAATTCTTATCTTTCCAAGTTAGTTTCTTTCTGCAAATATCCTTCCAGTTTCTTTTGTGGAACATTTTGAAATTGAGATCTACCATCCATGTTTGATGTCATCTATGTAATCTCACTAGTTGACCTTTTGACATAGTTGCCACCCTAAGAAGGGAAAGTAAAATAATAGGTCTCACAACACTATTGGCAAGATATTGGATGCAGACAACTCAGACATTGACCTAAGATGGACTATTAAGTCCCCAACAAAGTCACCAATCTATTGGTTCCCCAACTCAATAACTCCTAGTTGTTGAAAGCTAGGCCAACAAACAAGAAACACCTTCAATAGTGTTTTCCTCTACACTTCATGCTTTGCATAACCTAGTTGGGTTTCCCTTTATGAAACTGAGTGTAAAAGTGCTACAAATCTATGACTCATAACACCTAATAGATTAACTTTTGTATACTTATGACAAGGATTTGTGAATCTATTTGTTTCTGATACAAGGATTTCAAACAAATAAAAAAATATTAAATGATTGATTTAAGATTTATCGTTGTAAGATCAATTATGAGGCTATGAGAGAAACTAGATTGATTGGTGCCTATTCAATATACCAAAGTCAATACAACATACATATTCATTCATAACAATCAATATACTCTAATGGTCAATCTAGACATATCTTGTAATGATTTGACCTGCAAAGAGCTAACAAAGCAATCCCACTTCAAAATCAATTATGTGATAGTAGTATTCTTTATTATCTTCAATGAAAGAAATTGCAATGTTACTTGAACACAACTAACAATGAAAGTAACATGTATGCAACAAATGTGCATTGATGAACATTACAATACTTTATTAATTTTGCTCAAAAGAATATTGGATCACAAATTGGAGATAACACACACTGAGAGCATGTATTCATATATGCTCATATCAAAGTATGTATAGTTAATACAGAAAATTGCATTCATTGACTATGTACCCAAAAAATAAGACACATAAGCAACCAAGCCACTACCAAGAGTCCTCTCAAATTCCTTAGAAATTTTTCAAGAACCCCTCAAAAATGGCTTTGAATCCCCTTTTAAAAACAAGAGAACCCAAATTCAAGTCGTTGAGAAGAAATTGTCTTCAGATTGAACAAACAACACTAGATAAGAAAATGGGGTTTCCTCTGTCATTACAACATGTTGTAATTCAAATCTATAGTGAAACTTGGAGATCTTGTTGTTAATCCACTCGTGTAGGAACTAGTTATTGTTAGATTTATCTTGCATTAGCTAATAATTAATTAATCTTTAATTGATTATTAGTCTAATTTATTTTCAACACACTTTACCTAAACTTAGGAATGCTTTATTAGTTGAGTTAATATTAGATCATTATGTCACATCTCATGTGATGTTGACACTTGTCATGATCGGATCCCTTTCTCATTTAGGGTTTTTCTCTTATAAGCATTCAACCCTCTTTATAATTACTCTCGGATATTATTCACAGGAAATGTCTGGAGCTTTCATATCTTCTTGAAAGCTTCTTCTATAACTTTTCCTTGTTGATGAATATAGCAATTCGTGTTTGTAGATCTCTTGCATGGAAGGTGTATTAGTTTGTTGTTGATCCTATGGCTCGTGGTTTTGTGCTCGTTTCACAATTCTAATAGTTACAAGTTATGGCATGAAATCATGCATTGCATGCCTCAAACTACAGTTTTAGAGCATTATCAACACTTGTTGGCAGCAAAAAGCACGCCTTTTGAAGAAATTATGAAAATCTAAGCCCTTTTGCATTATTTCAAAGATTTAGGGGTCATTTTTCACTACAAAGATTTAGGGGTATCTAGAATTGCAAAAAATTGGGGGTAGTGTGGATATATCCTTATCAGGGTCAATTTTTTGCAATTGCATTTCATCCTTGTCAAGGTCAAATTTCCATAATTGTATTCCATCCTTGGGATGGCCAAATTTCTATAATTGCATATTATCCTTGTTAGGGTCAAATTTCCACAATTGCATTCCATCCTTGTTAGGGTCAAATTTTTGCAATTGCATGTTATCCTTGTTAGGGTCAAATTTCCACAATTGCATTCCATCCTTGTAAGGTTCAAATTTCTGCAATTGCATTCCATCCTTATCACTTGGTCAAATTTTTGCAATTACATTCCATCCTTGTCAAGGTCAAATTTCCACAATTGAGAAATATCCTTGTCAAGGTCAAATTTTTGCAATTGCATTCCATCATTGTTGGGGTCAATATTCTACAATTGCATCTTCTATAAATTTGATCTAAACTTCTTCAAACTTAAAACATGACATCCCTAACACTAGGAAAATCTCACAATTCCATAACTTCCACAATTTTGGTCGAATTTTCCTCAAATTTGAAACACAACATCCCTAACACTAGAAAAATCCCACAATTGTATAACTTTCACAATTCTGGCCAAATTTTCCTCAAATTTGAAACAAAGATACCCAATTAGTTGTTCTATAAGATGAAACTCTTGACAACCGTCACACTTAGGCTTTTAGCTTTTGAATTTGGGTGCTTGGTTTGAAATGGGGGTACAAGTATAATGCCTAAGACATCACCTAAACATCACAAACCCATGAAAAATTTCTCATATCAGTTATACATTATGGGAAATGAGATGGGGGTATGAAAACCTACAATACCTAACACTACATTGTCTAGAGATATATGTGTTACCATGCATGGTAGTTGGTGCTATAACATGGAGTAAAGAAAGCTTAGAATGATAGCAGCCTTCCAATGCATTTAACTTTTAGTTTTTTTTTTTTTACATGTTCTTCATACTTGCAACCCTAACAACTATAACTACATAAATTATAAAAACATATTGACACTGGCATACTCAATTATTTCACTTTCAAATCCAAAGGAAAATATGACCTCTCTAAAATATATGATAAAACATAATTATATTTTATATGAAAATGGTTAATAGATTATATAGAGAGGGGTAAACCTTAATTTATAAAAAAAAATGGCTAGCTTTATGGAGAAGTTACTACATCGACTAAGTTTAGTGAGTCTTCTAGAAGATTCTCACACAAGTCACCTACCTTTATTAACTATCTATCTAACAGTAATTGCATAGTATCAATTGACAAAATATGAGCTTTATAAAAAAATAGTTCATTTACACTACATAATAAAGTATGTTGTTTAGAAACACAACAAAATGATGATTATGTGTTCAATAAGTGGCACATTTGTTTGTGACATCAATGCTAAATAGGTGTAGACATTTAGGCAACACAATTTTAATGCATTTTGTATATGTTGTGCAATTTGACATGGGCATGTGACAAGATGAGATTAGACAAACCCTAGAATAATTTTGATTTGGTAGAGTTGTGGACTTGATCATATAATTATATTGGGCCAACATGGCTTCAGCATGCCTATGTGGATCCCCAATATTAGGGTGTACAATTATCAGTTCATTTACCTTTGTGTACTTTCTCAAGAGCAAGAAGAAACTATGATTGTGAAGCATATATGAAAGGCACAATTAAACATGAATTTGTATAGAAGGCCTTCTCAAGAAGACCAAATTGAGAAGAGACCCCTAACTAAAAAACATTTTAATTGATATAGAATACAAGAAACAATACTAAATTGTTTGGTAGGAGGTTCTCAAAGAGAGTATCCCTTCAAAATCACCTCTAGAAAATTTTAAAAAATCAAGGCAATTCCTCATCCTAAACTACCACCTCTTTTTAAAAAATTGCTAGAGATATCACTACAACTTAGGTATCATGCAAGTTCTTCAAATGGATAAAATGGAACCCATATGGGATGCAATCTATAAATATGTAGGAAAGGTTATCTTTGGGTCCATATTAAATTAAAAAGTCATTACTAAAGCCTTTACATGCAACAAGCTTGCAAGATAATATGATCAATTATTTGGGAAATATACTTCACTCTTGATAGAAATATTAAGTCTACACCTTATGATTTCAAGGAACAATCTATAATTATTAGGGGTTGTCAATGGCACTATGAAGGTGTGTCTATTAAAAGCCTTGGGATTAGACAATATAATATTGTTGTTATTTGCCTCAATAGAGGTACAAAAGTAATTGAAAAGGAATGTTACTAATTTGAAGAATAAAAGGATCAAGTTATTATGGAGGAGCAATTGAACAAAAAATGGACTTTGGTCAAAAGAGCACTAAGAAGCCATATGTTGGCGTAAAATCTAACACCTTTGGAGTGCAAGTTTGTACGGACATCTATGTACACTACGCAATGAGTGCTCTTCAAATTAGGAGGGGAAGCTCCCTGCTAGCCGAATGCATGGAAAAGAAAGCACCTAAGTCCCATCTTTTTGTTCTCACCGAAGAGGCACGCTGTTAAGAGTAAAACCAAGAACGCTAGTAACTAAGGATTTTCTCGCTCGGCAGATCTACTAACTACAACTTAAATTTAATCTATCCAATCTCCTCAGGAAAACAGAGCAAGAGGAAACGGAGCAAGGTTTGACTATCCGACGATAAACGAGTTTAGATTCTCTACTTGAGGGCAAGGTGGCGCAACTATCATCTCAATCTAAACAAGCTTATTGGGCACAAAACAGATTTAAGAATTTACTATGACAATCTTATGAAACCCTATGTGGCATAACACTTGATCAAAATAGTAAAGACTTTCACAAACAACTTTTATCATCACAATCTCACGAAACCCTATGTGGCATAACACTTGATCGTAATGATAAAAGTCTCACAAAACAGATTTATCTAAACTATGGGAGGAATTTACCACGCCAATCTTATGAAACCCTATGTGGCATAACACTAGATCAAAGTAGTAAAGACTTCACAAAACGATTTTATCATCACAATCGCACGAAACCCTATGTGGCATAACGCTTGATTGAAATGATAAAAGATTCACAAAACAGATTTATCTAAACTATGGAAAGAGTCCACCATTACAATCTCTTGAAACTTATGTGGCATAAATAAATAAATTGTATTGTTTTGGGGATAATACAAATGTACCAAAAGAGCAATATTGAGGTGGGTAAAGTGAAGCAGATGGAGAGCCTCTCAAGCAGCAAGCGTAATATGTCGAGCAAAAGCTCTTATTTATATACATCAAGGTGTGTAACCCTAAAATTGTCTCCCGAGTTTAGCTGGTGTTTCTAAAATGGCTGCAAGATTAATTATTAAACCCTAATGAAGTAGGTGGGAACGGCGTTTAACTCGGAAAGCTACCATCGGGCTAACCTATACAAATAACTCAAATGGGACCATGTGCAAGCATGCACGCCCTTATTTAAAGCAGTTAATCGGATAATTACCTTTCGCTTAACTCGGAAACCTTAACCCTAACTCCCCGTGATGATAATTCCAAGGATGAGATAAGCATGTGTTAAGTCAAGTAAACTCAAGATCGAAGTCGAGTTAAATCACGCTATGACTCAACCTCTAAATTAATCGCAGTTCCAAATCGCGATCAATTCCATGTCATCTCTACTAACACTTCAACAAGAATTCATCAATCACTCTTGCCTTTTGGCACTTTGACGCCGGGCTCCAAAACAATAATCATTCTTCAATTCTCGCCACTTTCTCTCAGAATGCATACATTTCTTTAACATTTTCGCCATTTTGAAACTCAATAAATTATCGGTACCGTGGATCGTAGAACTCCACTGGCGACATCATGTTGCTTCAACTCACTTGTACAACCTCGAGATCAGCGTAGGTACCATTTTCACAAAGATAATTGCACAAGATCTGAGTGACTTTGGCGGCTCCGTAAATGAAGTGATCTATGTTTCTTTTGCAGCCTAATGCTTCATTGTCAGTTGCTCTGATGAAAACCTAAATTAAGACCGATTTGGTCTTGAATTCAGTCTAGTTGAACTACCTTCTGAAAAACTTGCCCGTTGACTGTGAACACGGCTATGTTCTGACAACTTTCTCCGGAAAGCTAAAATGCTCCTAGTGAGGCTAAAAATAACCTATCGGAGGATAATTTTCACCAAAAATTCTAAGACATGGGTTTTGTCCAGAAAATGATTTTAATACAACCCACAACATCAAAATTGTGAAAAAATGCCGTTTAGCCTAACATGCAAAGATTCTTCAATCAAGAACTACAGGGGTTTTAAAGCTTCTCGGGGCAATTTTTCTTGAGAAAATCTGAAACATGGGTTTTGTGCACAGCGAAATTCTGGACAAACCCAGATGATGAGATTTTCAAAATGATGTGATTTTATCCCACATGCAAAGAAATTCTCGGAAAAAAGCACAAAGCTTCAGAATGAAGGCTATGGGGCAATTTTCTCGAAAAAATTTAAGACGTGGGTTTTGCTGCTGATGCTGAAATATGCGAACCCAGATGGTCAGATTCTGAATATTTTTCCGTTTTCTTTGACATGCGAAGAAAGTACCTAAGATGAGAAATAGAAGAAATAAGACAGAAGATAGAAGGTTTTGCTTGTTTTGCTTCTAAAGAATTTGCCAATCTCTTTTCTGGAACTTGATGAAACCTGCATGCAAAGTGAAAATAAAGTCTGGAATCTTCTTCCTCTGCACAATCTGAATTCGTTGCTACGAAGAACGCTGAATTCTGACACCTGTAGCACCTTTAGCTTGCTGCTCTCTCAAGAAGAATGTAGGCTTCGAAGTTTGAAATGAAGAAATAATGGACGCCAAGGCTGAAATAAATAAGCTTTCATCATTGAAATTCGCATAAAGTACTAAAGCTTGAAAAATGGCGCTTGGCTTCTAATTGGACCTCATTTTAGTTAACTAAAACTAAAATATGCTAAATAAATCACCATGCTTTAGGGTTTTCCCTTTTCAATCTTCAGTTAACAACTTCATGTGATTTTGACTTTAGTTGACATTCTTCATTGAATTCGCCATCCTTCACACTTGCTTTAAATTCACAATTTAGAACTAAAGCGTCCCTTTTGAGAACTCCAGTTGACAATCTTTGTTGAAAAGAATTCGCCAATTTCATGCTTTAAATCTAAAAATAGCAACCCTTTCAAGACTTCAGTTGACATTCTTTCTAAAATGCGTAGCTTCACTAATTTATGCTTCATCAATAAAATCTAAATATGGCGACCCTTTTGATAAGTTCAGTTAACACTCAAATGTGCCATACTTCACAAATTTATGCTTCACCATTCATGCTGTCCCTTCTAGAACTTCAGTTGACACTCAATGAAGCGCCATCTTCACACAAACTTCACAATTTTGACCAAATTCGCCATGCATGTGAACTTCAGTTGACATTTAGTGATAATCTTCAGTTAAGTGGACATGCAATCAAGTTGACTCAACATGCAAGATAGTTAACTGAACATGCAAACTAGTTAACTCGACATGCAAACTGAAAGATTACTCAACATGTCAATATACGAACTGAAGATGACAACCCAGAAAGCATTTAATCTAACTGCAGTCAGAACTCCAGTTAAGGCGTCCATTCAACTCACTTTCGAAAATCCAACTTTGAACTCTCAAACGAATTCCAGACTTAGCCAATTTTCATGAAAATTTAGGCTAAAACCTCTATCGGGACCTCTGTTCATCCTCTGACACTGGTTGACTGACTTCTCTGATTGGCTGGCTGACAGGTGCATTGCAGGACTAAGTAAAAACTGATCAAAAGATATCTTGAGACTACAGACCATAAAACTGACATCTAAAGGCTCAAAAATCCAAGCGCCTTTTTGAAAAGCTGTGCTTTTCTCCAGACTTAGTCAAATTTTGACTTCTGCATTTCGTACGAAGGGAAAAATAAATCCTTCATAACTTCTGTTTTATCAACTTTCAGGACTGGATCTCAGGTTCACTGCGGAGCTGACTTCATTCTGCATAACAGCTGCAAAGGCACATTTCTCCAGAAAACATCATTTGAGGAGTGAAAAACCAGGGCACCTTTTTGAGAAACTGCTCTTTTCATTCCAGACAGCCATTTCTGGAAACGACAAAAATAATATAAAAATCTCGACTGCAAGCTGCTGAGTCATCTCATGATCTGACGGAGACAGGCAACGGAAAGCTGAACGTAACACGGACACATTGAATATTTGATATCATCAGAAAGAAAGCATTAAATACTTGAAAAGCTGAGGCGCCTTTCTCAAAATGTGCTCTTTTGCTTTTTCCTCTGATATTTTGACTAAGACTTGACCCTATGTTTGACCTCTAGTTCACTGACTTCAGCAACTCAGATTCACCCACTGACGGATGCGTCGTGAAGCTCGAACAAACGTGAGACAAACATCTTGGATGGTATTCAGTCAAAATCCTTCATTTGGCACTTCAAAAAGATGGGCGCCATTCCCAAAAGCTGCGCTTTTCTCCAGTGTTAGTCAATTTTCACTTTCGCCTCGTTTTGCACTGTATCCACCACAACTTGCTTGAAACAAGTCTGTTTGACAGGCTTGATAGCTCACTGTGAAGCTGACGTGATGCCGGACGAATGTCTGTTGGAGGTGATAAACCCTAAAAACAGGATCTGGGCCCCTAAAAGATAGGGCGCCCATTTGAGAATGTGCTCCCTTCTCCAGAGATAGAAAATTTTGGTACTGCCTCGATTTTCATTTTTCTTAAATCTCTTCACAGTTGACATATGACACTGACACCAACTCCATATTTGAAAAGCCCAAAAACGACCTTCTGACATCACTTTAACAAGATTAAGACTCAATTAAGCAAAATGCCTTAGTGAAGCAAAAATTTGGTTTTGGGTACAACAATCAAAGATAATCTTGATGAGGCATAGTAGCTCCATGTGGAGACATGAGTATGAATTTGTTGAGCTCTTGCAAAGGATTGCTTTCCTCCTTGCAAGAAGATTCGAAGATGTCACATTTGCAGTCATGACTCCGTTTCTTACCGTATGGAGGTATGTTGAGGAGTTTGATTTTGAGTTGAGTAACCTATCTTTCTTCTTTCCTAGAATTGTGGTTGACAGTGGTATGGTTGTTACTGTTGACTCTGGGCATCCTGGACATGAGACGTTGCATGATATTGATTTCAGTCCTTTAAGATCTTTCAGTTTCAGTATCATGGATGGTAACACTTTGGGGTTACAAGGAAGGTTAGTGCAGCATTGGCATGATGTTTTCACTAATGTGATCAGAGTGGTGCAGCATCAGCATGGTGGGTCTTTCCTGAGACGGACTTGGGAACCAGGGATCATACTTGTTTTGGCATGGATCAGTCTTAATTTTTCTGGAGTTGTGGTGGTATTGCTTGAGGACAAGCAATTTTGGGAAGGGTGGACTGTAATGTCCCCATTTTTAGCACTGCACTTCTCAGTGATTGATGGCCTATCCTCGGGGTGCTGTCGACTAGTCATAGGCAGAATTATGGTTTCCGACTGTTTGGAGGGTTCTCTTGAAGATTCAAGGTTTTGCTTGTTGGAGTTTGGCTGTTTGGATCCTAGATTACTTCTGGATTTTCAGAGGGCTTCGCAAAGGTATGACATGCAACTATGTCGGACAACTTTTCCGAACTTACTATTTTTAGTAAGTTATGACGGCTACATCTTGGAGTTTGGGATTTTGGATGGCGGATTCTTTCTGGGTTTTCAGAAAGCTTCGCAATGGTGTCACATGCAGTTTGATCCGAGCGACTTTCCAAATTTACTATTTTTAGTAAATTCTTTTTTTGGCAATAGTCCAGTTGGCTTCAGTTCAGCAGGCTTCCCTCTTCGGGCAGTTCAGTTGGTTTTGTTGATTTTTGGCCTTTTGATGCATTTTTGGAGAGATAAGTTATTTTGATTTAAATAATGTTATATTTTCACATTAACCCCTTGTCCTAGTAATATGACTTTAAGTTGTTTTAAAAAAGGGGACTTTGAGGGTGGTTATCTCATGGGGAGTTATTTTGATATTTCTAAAGTCAAAAATACTTCTTGGAGAAAGGGACGCCATTTTATGAAGAGGAGATTTTTTATAAAGTCAAAATTCAACCTTATGAAAGGGGGCGCCCAAACTGGAGGGAAAAGGAGTCAATTCAAAATTATAAAAGGAAGCTTTGGGTCCTCATTTTATTATCTGATATCTTGAGTATTGTTATGCTGCCGAAATGGTTGCTGGACTGCTTCGAGGAATGAATGCCTCCTAGCCTTGGCTCGACTTCGCGCTTGAGAGATAGCACCTAGTGGAGAGGTTTGCTTATTTTGAGTGAATTTTGTAGTGAGGATTGCATTGTTGTTGAGTTAATGCTTTTTAGTTCTGTTATCTTGCATTTTAGTCATATTTTGGAGTTGCTGATAAGCATGGCTGATTGTCGTCTTTGATCATATTTCATAGAATAAAAATACTATCATTCTGGGTATTGTAGAATTGAGTTTCTTGGACAGGGGCGACCCTATGCTCCAAAGTGCAGATTTTATTATCAAGTAATGAATTTATCCTAAGCAAAGTCGCCCTTCCTAGGGCCATACCATCTGTAACAGCATTGAAGTTCGTGCCATAAATTATCAAGGGTTGCATTTGGGAGTTTCTTCATTGTGATGTGGGCGCCATTGATCCTAGGGGCATTTGCACTTAGTTTCAAGTCATTTGGGGTTGGTTTGAGTATTCTATGAGCATTTTAGTGAGTTCTAGTCATGCTGGTTACTTTATTTCAGTTGCTGGTCTGTTATATCAGTCATAGATAAATGCAAATTTGTGAGGAGTTTGAGTCTATATAGTTTTGCTAAGCATTGAGGAAATCATATTTGGGTTTGCAGCAATTGGATGGACTTCTAACAGTGGGTTTTGGCAAGAATTCTATCACATTGTAAGCTGATTAGTAGTACTATCAGCAATTCTCTTTCTCTCTCTCATTTGCTTTGTACTACCCACTGAATAAGTGGAAGAGGCTGGCTTGCCGCCTATTTACATTTG
The DNA here is from genome assembly GCA_007258455.2 of Sequoia sempervirens. Lineage (NCBI taxonomy): Eukaryota > Viridiplantae > Streptophyta > Pinopsida > Cupressales > Cupressaceae > Sequoia > Sequoia sempervirens. Next base: position 6,341 of record VDFB02098151.1, on the reverse strand, counting down.
AATTGCATTAGTATTTAGCATCTCCACCATATGGTCGCCTCTTTTCATCCTGGATTGAGTAGCACATACTTGGTGTTGAGTTACTTTCAGCAATATTAGAGATAGGGATCCTCTAACCATATGATCGTCCACCATGGACACATTCTTGGTTAGAGTTACGTTCCAGTTGCAGTTTGAATTAATGTACTGATGATCCTCTAGCCATATGTCAGCCTCTCTCTTGTTGAGATTGAGTGCGCATTCTTGGCAACGAGTTAATTGTAACTGCTGGTTTGATTGAACTAACCCTAACGGGTGCTTTCTGCATTGTTGTGTACTTGGCAAAATTTGAAAAAATTGGTTCGGGATATTTCACTTGCTAACTGCATACTATAAGTCTCTGTTCACCTGTGGCTGTGGTTGCTGGTACTGAGGAGCTCTACGGTCAAATCTACCTCCCCCTCTAGGTTTATACACATCCATAAACTCGTGAAAAGACAACGCTTGCTTGATCTCAAGTGCTAATGATAGATACTCACCATGACATCTAGTCACATCCGCCACTGACATGCCATTGTGTGGCTGAAACTCCTGATGATGACCCTGCTGCTCTGCCTCCGGAGTCGAAGGTGGGGTCTCTCTAGATATGAATGTAGGTTGTCCAGGCCTATGCTCATGATAGATAGGTGATGACTGTCGCGATGCTGATACCAAAGGCTGGTCCATGCCTGCAGTCCTGCTCGTCCGCCCTATCTGAATGTAGTGCGGCTGGGATGGAGTATACTGTTTGATAGTGCCCATCAACTGGGACATCATGTCCATCATATTATCATGCCTTCGCCTAAACTCCTCATCAGTAATATCACCTTCTGCATGTGCTTTCCCTAAATCCCTATGTGTCTCTGCAGGAATCTCACGATCTGCCATCAGTGTTGTAACACTGTTCTCACTACTATTGGAACTGGATCTGTGAATACCCAGAACCCCTGATACCATCTCACCTTCAGGAATAGGTGGACCTGTCCAATCTTCAACTCTGCCTGTTCCTCTACCCTTACTGTAGAAAATGATATCTCTACTCATGAAAAAGCATCTAAAAAGCAAACTTCTGACTAAAAAAGCAACTGAAAAAGCACAGGATGGCAGGAAAACTGTGCTCTGATACCACTGTAAGAGACCGGGTGTCTCTCAACCCAACCACTGACTGAAAATATAAGGTTTTTGTTTGTTTTCTGTATTTCTTGATTTTTTTGTGTTTTTGCAATAAAAGGGACAAATTGCAATTTTGCAATAAATGACTGTCAAATTTATATAAAATACTAGATGCATAAATACCACGGAATATAGATCAAATCTCATTGCCAGATAGTTTATTCATCATGCTGAATGATTACAACTGTGAAAAAACATGTAGACAAAAAGGCAACAACTTTTATTATGAAAACCTGGATATTGCAGCCGCCATAAAATAATGAAGAGGTACGGCTAACTCCAGATCCCAAATCTCCAGTCTCAGAATGATGCAGAAGACCCCAAAGCCCTAGGTGCCCAACTTGTAGAAGACAGAAGACTAAAAAGGGAGGCGTGTTCTCAAGTATAAAAAGTACGGCCCTTGCTGGTACAGAAGTACGGCCCAACCAGCAGTAATAAATAAAGTACGGCTCTTGAAGGATGTGCCAGATCTCAGAAACAAGAATGAATAAATCGCCTCATTGCTAGATGAAAGATCACTGTTAAACCCTCGTCTGAATCCACCTCAGTAAGCTCAAATGCAACCTCTGTATGAAGTCACCCTGTTTGACAATCTTCAACTGATATTTCATAGTCTCAGTATGTCAGATCTTGAAGAGGGAACGTTCTTCAAAACCTGTTGATCTGCAGAAACCCTGGTTTCTCAAACCCCAATGCTCTCAGTGAGAAAAGATAACAAATTCGAATAATCAACATAAGAGTTCGATTTGCCCTTTGAAGAAATATATAGCTTTCTCAAAAATTCGACCCTTTCTCATAAAATCCATTTAAAATGCATTTAATAATAAATATTCGCCCTTTTCAATAATTAGGCTAATATTTAATTAAATGGCGTCTCTTTTATTTTAATGAGTATTAAACTCATTAAATATTAAATTTTTCCCCTTTCTTATAAAGTATTAAAAATACTTTATAATTTGCCATTTAAATATTAACTTTAATATTTCATTAAAATGACTTTATATTATAAAGTCAAATTAATTATTCCTTCAATTATTATTAAATGCTTCTGATAACCCCTGTTTGCTCAACCAAACATCAAACCGGGTCGATACTGAGCTAATCAGCTAAATCAAGTGCCCTGCTCAAAATAGCAACTCTTGCCTGTCTGACTTACTATAAATAGTAAGTACCTCTAAATCGCTTTGTGAGTGTCTGCAGAAGCCCAAACCTGAATCAACTGCTGGAGTAACGTCCTGAAACTCTGGATAACTACCAAGGAAGACCCTCTCATCACATTTGTCAGCCTACAAGGGTCAAAATGATAGGCTCACTCCTCAACAAACAATGTCAACTAAAACGGGGACATTACATTGAGATACTTAACTTACTTTCTTGAAAGCATCTTGGTTGTTTTGATAACCATCTCATTAATTACTACCTGATTCTAGATAATAACCAGTTTGACTGATACTTTATTGAGGTGATAGAGGAATTGTTCCACTCAAAAAGCCAGTCTTTAAAAGAAAACAAATGCACCAAATAGTATACATGTAACTACAGTTGATTCCTTTATTTAATTATCTTGAGGTTCCCAAAAGAATGCCTAGCTAGCATGTATACACCCTGTACTCCTTTGTAACACAGATACACTTTTATTTGTTCTTCTAGAGTTAGATAACTGAGCCAAACTTGGTCAAAAAAAAAAAAGTCATTGTAATAAAGAAAAGAGCTAAATTTTCAGAATATCCAAGACCTAATGGTATTACATTTACTTCACGTACGAGTATACAGTGTTGAGGATTCCTCCTCTTGAACAAAGTATTACGTTTCTTTTAAAAGATAACAGAGTATGAATTAATTTACAATTGAAGAATGGAGTCACCATAATTTGAATGGAAAAACCCTGTCAAGGTTGCATTCTTAATTTACATAGAAACTTCAAGACCAGGTAGGTCTAAGTTAAACCATAAATCAAGGGCAGAAATTGAAAAGCGAGGGTTACGCCGAGAAAAACGGGGAATTCAGGGATGGATCCTTCTTAAGTTACCCATAGAGTTCACAATATTTAAGCAAGATTTATTATATATGTGTATTATGTTATGGAAACTTGGCAGGACAGATAGTTCAAGAGGCCCTAGCTTTTGTATTTGAACTTTTTTATCGAGAGAGACAGATAGTCTAAGAGCCCTAGTTTTGTATTTTGAATTTGATTATCGAACGGGAGAGTTAGTCCAATAACCCTAGTTTGAACTAGAGCATGATAACCAAGCAGGATAGGTAGTCCAAAGAGCCCTAGGTCAGATGCTTATTCCGAGTTGAGCAGGGTGGTGAACTATGACTACACTCTTGAAGTGTGTACAGTTGTACCAAACTATGGCCATAGTGAGTGTTGAAGCCACACGTGCACTTGTCAGTTCACAATACCCCAGATGCCTAATTTAACCAGAGAGGACGTACTTAGTAGGAGGGTATCCTTAGTAGTGCGTCAGAGTTAGTTAGGTGGGGTTACACACCAAAGATCAAATGGCAACTAAGAGGGTTCTCAAAGTAACCTTTCGATGAAGGGTAGGGCCGCTTCCAGTTAGGAAGTGTGTGGGGGACCACTTGAGTCTGTGGATGGAGGTAAAGTAGTTGAATGATGCTTTCCCTCTTGACAGTGGCATGCCAAATCTTGGATAGTGCAAGAATCAGATGAGGTTCTCTGACCTTTTACTCTTTTTGCTCTGTATTAATAGAATAGTATCATGTTGATATTAATGCCTTAGTTGCACTTTGATATGATGATGAATGATGTTATTCTCTTTCTTTAAAGGTACTTGAAAATGAAATGTTGTATCATTTTGATATTGACTTGCTTAACTCTTGAAAGAAAAATAAATAAAATTAATTACTTCTATTGTATAACTTTTTAACCTGTTGGATTTGATTCATAACAGTTATTTTGTGTTCCAAAGGAGTTGGTTGTTACAGAAAATGATGTAATAAGGAGGTATTGTTAGAATAAACAAATATTACAACATTGTATATATTAATAATAGTCACACATTATTATTATCAACATAAGGTGGTTGGTTGGATGGTTGGTCAGTTTCCTTTTCTAAACCAACTAGTCTCATTGTGTTTATTGCATAGTCACTTCAATAATAAATTGCTCATGAATTCTCCATTTTGTTACCAACCCTTGCACACTTTCCTTTTTCATGAATCCTTGGTAACCCATGTACCATATTTCTTTGATACAACATATGCAGCCCTTGAAAATTAATATATCCATAGCTTTGGTGCCATAAGAAAATTGCATCATCAATAGTAGCATTAACAAACATTTGATTCATTTTCTTTAATTTTCAATGGAAACATTTGGCTCTTTGTCATCTCTATTTTAGCAATCAACTTTCCTCCATATCTCTTATCATAGACAGTAAAAACTTTATTATCAAAAACCAATTTAAGTCCTTTCTCAACGAACTATGAAGCACACTTAGATTATGGCTAAGTTGTGGTGAGTGGTATACATCAGCAATTTCTACTTTTTCTTGTCTCGTGCCAATATCCATTTTTCCTTTCCTACAAACTTCAAGTACTTTATTATCACCAAATCTTACTTCAGTTTTAAATTTTTTATCAATCTTTGAAAATTCTTGTGCAAAAGCATTCATATGATTAGAACAACCTAATTCTAGAAACCATACTTCATTGTTTATGTTTCCAACTTCGTTGGGTGAAACAAAGAAGTGTGGTATATCTTTATATTTAGCTTATCTTGAACCTTCATTTGGATTCCTTGGTTACTCTTGTACATATATTGTTTTTTCTTCCCTAATGTGAACTCTTCAATCTACAGTCTCTCTCTATCTGACCAAATTTCTTGCAATAATAACATTGTACTAGTTGCCTTCCTACATTAAATCTGCCTCCGCCTCTTGAGTACCCACAACCTCTACTTTGTCCTTTTCCTTTAAAATTAGAACCAGATCCTCGATATGAGTACCACCCTTATTGCCTTGAGGAAAACTTGTACTTGCTCCTAAATTATTATTGATTTATTCTTTTGACATCAACACTTGATCTAGACCACCCATACACTTTACCTTCTCTTCATGAGTAACTAAAGATCCAATCTGATCTTCAACTTTTCAAGTATTTAAATCTTTGAACTCTTCTAAAGTAACACAATATGCATCCAATTGGGTGTAAGAGACCTCAAGATCTTTACAAACACATATTTTTCACTACCTCTCCATATGTTCTCATCTTATTCACTGTATATGTCACTCTAACACAATAATCTTCAAATTTTTCATTATTCTTTATACTTAATTCTCAAAATCATTCTTAAGGTTTGAAACTTTGCAACCCTTACCTGATTTTCTAACACTATTCATGCTTCCTTTTCTGTCTTACAACCCACAATTCTTGGATAAATACTTGAATTCATTGCACTTGTAGAAAAATTCTTGAGTATCATTTTTCTCCTCTTCTTTCTTTTATGTCTTATCTTTTGCACTAATACAATCCAATGTTGAGGTTTAGCATACCTGCTTGCTACAATGTCGCATACTCCTTTCTATATTAACAATCTTTCCAATAATCAAAATTTGAACTGTGGAACTGGCATTGGACCATTGTATGCTGCCATTATAGCTATCAAACAAACCTGATATTTTCTCTCAAGATTTTGAACTCGAGTGGAGGAGCTTCAGATCTAAACCTATCCAATGTAATTATTACTTGCACATAAAACTCTTGTACTGCTAAAACCCTATTTTGATACCACTATTAGTAAATTTCATATACAACAAAAAGACTACTAAGAAATTAACACACCAAAAAAACACTTATTTATTCTAAAATTGACTTCCTTGAGTCTAAATCAATCTGAATTTCACTCTATGAATCTCTTACAAAACAAGGTTACCCCAAGTTTCCGGGACGGGGACGGCAGGGAACGGCGGGACGAGTCCCCAAGTTTCCAATTTTTGAGGCCAAAATTAGGGACAGCAGGGGACGGCTATATAAAAATATAGGGAAAATTTTAAAAATATAGGGAAATTTTAAATATTCAATAGATAACATGAATAAGGCATGCATAATACACATTATAGAACATTAACATGTAACATTTGTGTTCAACATTATGCCAATACTCAATACGCATTCAAAATTAA
>VDFB02098150.1:0-23610 GCA_007258455.2 Sequoia sempervirens | reverse complement strand
GGTTCTACAATTATTTAAGGTCAGGGTTCTTATAGGTTTATAATTATTGCTATGTTTAATTGGAATTAGAATTACAATTTGCAAGGTTAGGGTTCAATTAGGGTTAGAGTTCTAGGATGAATTAAGGTTAGGGTTCTTATAGGTTTATAATTATTGCTATGTTTAATTAGGATTAGAATTAGAATTTGCAAGGTTAGAGTTAGATTAGTATGAGGGTTCTAGGATGAATTAAGGTTAGGGTTTTTATAGTTTTACAATTACTATTATAATTCAATAAGGATTAGGGTTAGGTTTGACATTATGACTAATTTGGGGTTAGGGATGGGGTTAGCCTTTAATTATGCTTATATTTTCATTAGGGTTAGAGTAAAGTTTTAATCTAATTAGGGTTACATTCAATTTGAATATATTATGGGCTACCCCAAAATATAAATTAATGGTTATAATCACTTTAAGTTTAACTCTAATATGAATATAATCATCACTCTAAGTTTAACCCTAATATTAATATAATAATCACAAGAATTAGAGTTCAATCTATGATTACAATTATGGATGCATTAAGAAGATGATTGGAAGGATATAGATTGCACATGGAACCTCTTGAAAGGAAGGAAGGTGGAAAGAGAATAAAAACAATACAAGGAAATCTTGTATATTGTTAAAGTAAACTTGCAAAATATATAACAAAACATTTATCCAAAATTAATTTTCTGCAATATAATTGGCATAAAAGTTTTGAGCGATAAGGGCAGATTTTCAGGAGCATAAACTTTTTATCGCAGGTTTTTAAGGTTTTTCTGCCACAAAGGCTATAATAAAAAAATATATATTTAGCTAATTTTTAATAAAAAAAATTAATTCTTCAAAATTAGTTACTTGTTATATTTTCTATTCTATTCATTTATTTATTTACTTGTTTGCATTAAAATAGGGAAAATTTTGAAATTATTCATTTCTCATTATTAATAAAAATTTGCATAACATCACTCCACTCAAATGCTCTCATTATTTCATACATAGATTTTTTTAAAACATGTATACTAATATTACTTTCCTTTTGTAATACTACAATTTAAATTTAGATATCTTTTTTTATGAAGAAATATATTTTCTATAAAACCAAAGTATATTGGACATATATTTAAAGCTACAATCAATATAAAAATCAATAAATAAATTTCTATTTTAATTTATCAAAAATATATCCAAGTCAATTACTTTATATTTAGTAGAAAAAATATTTTACTTTTTAAATAAAAATACATCAAAATTTTAAAATATATTAATGTCTACAAATGAAATTATTAAAAAATAGCAAATAAATATATAATATTGAATATAAATGAAAATAATGAATGATGGCTTTTTCAAAAATGAAATTAAAAATCACATGCAAAAGATTAATATTTTGAGATTGACATAAAATAATATGTTGTTATTTAAATTTTTAAAATTATTTTAAAATGCTCTCAATGTTTCTTACATAGGTTTTTCTAAAATAGAACTATACTAATATTAATAAATTCAGCTATGCTAACTTGAAAGTATTATTTGTTAGAATTATTATTTTTGTTAAATAAATATATCTTATACAAACCATATTTTTGAATATTAATTTTGCAATTACACGCTAAAGTGAAAGCAAAAATCAGGTCAATAAAAAACCTTTTTGCATTTAAATTTGCATCCTACTCTATCATTAGTGTCAAGTACATAAACAGCTTTTAATGGATTTGATATATTCATTTTATATTAATTCAAAAATAATGGGAAAACATCACCGCTTTTTGCCTCCAAATTCAAGGATGTAAAATGGTGGTGCCTTATAGATCCCTCCTCACCATCTACTTCATATATATTCATTTGGTCAAGCACTTAACTTCCATTTACTTTGATTATAATAAAGATGCTGTGAGTATCAAACTTTTCTAGGTTGGATTTGTATTTTGTTCTAGGTTGTCATGGTGTTTTGTGCAAATTCAACATTTGATTGAAAAGTGTTTTGTTATTTAACATGGATCAATGTGAATGTGTACTGAGGCACTTTCTAAGCACGCCAATATTCAACTTGCCATAACTATTACAGGCACAATGTAAATAGTTAGCTTGATGACTCAAATGATAAATATGATGACAATTGTTTTATTTTTTTCCATACACACTTTCACTTTAACATTGATATCCATTTATAAATTTATGAACTTTTGCAAAAAAAATAATTGAATTGAATTGATCAAAGATAAATTTCACAGAACTAAACTAAAGGAAGTCCATGATTCTTGATCCAAATACTTAGGGTTTGCAAAAATATCCCAAATGTTTATCTTCCCAATACAAGAAAAAGTTAAAGCAACTACCTAGGCTATTTCAAATCAAATAATTTTTTGAATATTGATTTTTTCATTTAATCTAAATCTTCCATAATTCTATATTTTTCTTTTCTTTTCTTTTTAATGGAGGATTTTATATCATCCACATGATTTTTTTTATTAGATATGAGAATTTGAGTCTTAGGCCAAAATCTTTTTGATTGAAAGTTAAGGAATGAGTGGTAGCCATTCCATCAAAATTGTTCTTATGATATGACAACCTTATATTTCAGGAAAAAATTATCTCTATGATCTCATTAAAAGTTAATAAACTTCACCAGTAAATCAAGAATCCATTGATCTTTTTTCTATTTTGTAAAAATATCCCTAGCCAATTTGACTAGTAAGATCTACTATAAAGTATGTATTTATTTTGCAAATAATTAATCTGTATTTGTTTAATTGAACTGATTAATCTATTGTAATTGCTTATGATGTGACCTTAACTTAAGCATTTGATAATAATTTTGGTTAAATTCAATTTTTTTTGTCCTCATTTTTCAATTTTTTGCATATCTGCCCCTCTTTTGGGTTAACCTTTGGCTTAGTTTTAAGATCAACTTAGCTTGTTTTTTAAATGCTCTTTTCTCAAAAAATCATTTTCAAGTGGAAAACTACCCATCTAAATGTTACAACAAAAATAACAAAAAATGAAATGTAAAGAGAATTTAAGAAAAAAACTATTTTTATCATGTATGCTGAATGGTTAAGGAAATCTTTGAACTCATAAATATTTACATAATGTTGGAAACATATAAATTACACTTTATTCATGGCCTAAAAACACAACCACATCTCAAAATCTTAAAGTGAGAAAAATTATTTTGTTATAAGGGTCATTTTCTAATGGAAGACTAAGTTGACTCTATCAATGATAAAATTATTAAATTTAGGTGACAATTACTTTATCTTGACCAATTGTTTCTAAAACAAAAGAAACTCAACAAATACAAATAAAACTATTCTAAAACTTTTTGGCAGGAACTTCGCAGCTCTTGGTAATAATACTTTATTATTACGTTGTTCTACTTCCATAAGAGGATGGAAAAAACCTTTGTCAAGTTTTTACAGTTGCATTTAAAGTGTATTTTCAGGTGAATCTTTTTATTATAGCATTAGTGTGACAATATTGTCGTTACAACTCACCCAATCGATGGCCATATTTATACCTGCATTGTTGGGTCAGTAAGTGTATTGCCATTACAACTCACAAGCATTGTCATGGTTGTTGTTGTAGATGAGATAGCACCTTGTGCAACAAGAAAAAGATCAAGCTTTCCAAGGATTCCATCTGTTGCAACAACAATTGTGTCAAGGAATCAGGATTCCACTCTCTAAGGCCTTATTATCTAGCTTTACTCTTGCCAATTGTTTTTGTTTGAAAATTTCTAAAGATTTTATCAAATGCAACTTTCGCATCATCAACTATCACCACATATTTATCTACAAATTTCTAAATATTTCTTTTAATGGTTGTCAATACCTCATTCCAAGTTTTGATTATACCACAGGAGGGAAGACGTTAGACACTTGTAAAATGACATTTACCCTATAAATTCGCATTTGTTTGAATGTTTTAATTTTTTTTTCACAAATTCATTTATGGATATCATGGGTGATTGTTCATTGAGATCTTCAAGTGTTCAACCTAGTTTTCTGAGTTGGTCCCTTCAAATTGGTTGATTCCCAAAATGATTTTTTTAAATTTCATCAAATCTCATATGCATGGCATGGGTGGTTCTTGTCAAATATTGCACTTTATTATGTTGATCTATTGCACTTTATTTTAACAGTCTTAGCTTTACTAGAAAACATATTTGCAACAAGAATAATATTAATTATATCTAAGTTAGTTTAATTTTTTTTGGCATGTGACTTGTGTGCTCTTAATTAATATCACAAAATGACTTCTTCCTGTAGTTATTTATTCTAAATGACATTTTATTTTGTTTGTGTTGGTAATGTTTATAAAGCAAGGAGAAACTTGGAACACGCACACTTTTAAGTATTTGTTTGTTGTGGGGAGAAATGGTGAATATGATCTACTACTTTGGGCTTTCCAAATCTTGAAATTTGTAATGCGAGTGTAATGCCTTGTAAATCCACCTAATAGAAAAAAATCATTTTACGTTGGGAGTCAAGACTATAATTCTATTAGTTAGAATAGGATAACTTTAGATGAAATGTTATCAGTAATTAGTTACAACAAGATAATTCTAGATGAAATACTATTTGTTAAAAACTTAAAAGAAAACTATTTACTTTTGGATTATTTGTTTAGAATTATATATATATATATATATGCTTGTATAATTTTATTTTATTCTTCTTTTCGTGATATAAATTTTAAATTTAATAGCAAATTATTTAATTGTTTTAAAATAACATTTTTAATTATATATTCTTATATATATAGTAAAAAATGATGAAGTGGAAATGAAGTTAAATGGTTTAATTTAAAACAATTGATGATGTAGAATTAATTAGTAGAGTGAATTGTAGATAAAATTAATTATTAATTTTAAATGAGATGAATTTTAAGTGTCTACAAAATAAAAAAGATTAGAGCTTATCTTGAAATTAGATATATTTCTATTGTGACTAATATAATGCCTTATGTCTAAACCTAATGGCATCCAAAATCTTAACCCTAATTCTAATAATTTTGTCTACATGGTCATGTTGTGTATATATTTTTAATAATATATATAAAATAAGCCTTTATATGACACCTCTCTCTATTTTTGTTGCACACAAACATCATACCCAACGCTTTTCTCTTTTTTCCCTCTCACTGTTGTGTATTATTTTTTGTCTTTCCTCCCCCAACTATAACTTTTGGACTCCTCATTCCACATTGGTTTAGGAAAATACTTTTGTTTGCTTTTAAATCTACCAAAGTCTGATTAGACCTTGAGCTTAAATCCATCTCTCCATTCAATTTAAAATTTAGATGGAGTAATAATTCTATTAAGTATTTTACATAAAATTATATTTATTTCTCTATTCAATTTAAATTTCTTTAGAGAGAGATAAGAATTGTATTTAGTCTTCACATAAATAAGTACATTTCATTTTTTGGCAATGATTTATAACTATAACTATTATTTGTTTGTTTGTTTTATCAACATTATTGTTAAAATTTACCAAACACAACTAATTAAAACATAACTATTTTAACTATTCTATACTTTTTGGCAGGAACTTCCTGCTTGTAGCTCTTGTTAATTATGAGAAATGGATAATTTAAATTTTTTCCCTATTTTAATGCAAACAAGTAAATAAATGATTAGAACAGAAAACATAACAAGTAACTAATTTTGAAGAATAAATTTTTTTAATAAAAAATTAGCTAAATATATATATTTTATTATAGCCTTTGTGGCAAAAACCCTTAAAAACAGACTATAAAATTTTTATGCTTTCTTGAAAAGCTGCCCTTATCCCTCAAAACTTTTATGCCAATTATATTGCAGAAAATTAATTTTGGATAAATGTTTTGTTATATATTTTGCAAGTTTACTTTAACAATATACAATACTTTGTCAAATAAGAAAATAAATTGAATTCTCATTTGTTAAAAAAAAAGTTATTAATAACTAGTTAACAAAACGCTGTGCCTATAGTTCCTTGGTAGGAACTAAAAAAGTAAATGCAAGGAGTAAAGACAATCATTCTTTTTGATAGATAATATTATATTATAATATTATCTATTTTGAAAATCAAAATAAATTTGCTTTTTCTATTTATGAGGCAACTCAATAGGCCCCTCTTCACTGCTTCTCTTTCACAAACATCAAACAAATGATTCAACACACTTTTTGTGATAACGCTACTCCAATTACCTTGTTTCCTCTCAAATGCCACACTACTTTTGATGTGCGTAGGAGGCTTAGCTGTATAATAACAAGCACTCTGCATGAGCTAGAGTACCCGCCTTTGCAAAGAAGAGCAAGGGATGCAAAAGAGATTCTATTAATGTTGTCGTTAGCAAAGAAAATTGTTTATGCCATTAAGCTATTGAACATAAGTAGTAGCTAAACAATCTATACACAATGAATAAAGATATACAATACATACACATGAGCTGCCAAAAGAATTCATGGCATATAGCGTGACAATATAGTATTCGCTGTTTGTCTAGAATGCACAAGATATTTCTAAAACAATCAAACAAATATGTAACTAAAATTAGCCCCAACAAAACTACTGTGAAGAATAGAAAACACTTTGCATCACAAAGATGATCAGATACGAAAACGGTGCAATTTGATCGCTTTGAAAATTTCACACAAATTGCAATCTGTAACAAGTGCAAGCATACCAGAAGACTAGGAAAAATCCATCCCATGCTCCATCCCAGAATAAGGCCAACACTAGAAAGGCTTAAACCAAGAGCCACTGCAAAAGCCAATGAACCATTCCTCTTTGGATTTGATTTCTTTATCTTCTTGCATTGTCTGCTCTAGTGATTTACCTAGCTTCAAAAGAATTACAAGCTAGACTACCTTGATCTTTTGATTGTAGGATTTTGAGTTGCCATCTGAGCTTTGAATTCTTAATCTGTAGTATTGCCAGCTATTGTTTATAGAAGTTTATATGTGAAGCTTCCCTGATAAGCAATGATAAAAAAATTTCATTCTCCAAAATGACAAGTTCAACTATTTTCTCTTCCTCTCTAGCCCATGTTTGTGAACGTCAGAGAGCTTCCAATATGTCTAGCTTGGTGTTGTTAGTTTCTTTAGATTTTGTGTTTACATCTGAGCAGGATGTCCTATCATTGCATTTTCCCAACATTAATGATTAGATTGATCCATTAGAAAGTTCAAACAAAATAAAACAATAAAAAGACTCAAGTCCCGAAACTTGGGTTGTATGTGGTTCCAGTAGTGTTTGTGTGTTTGTATAGAACTCATTTGAAATGTTCATAACATGTATCCAGAGAAGCAAAATTAACAATGCTATGAGTATCCATTGTACTTTCAAGTGGGAACAGTTTGAATTTCAAATAATTAATGACAACTACTATTTAAACAAAAATGGTCAGTGAAAGGAATGGGCCCACACCAACCACCTTGTTTAAGAATATCTCTGTCCTCTCATGTTAGGATTGATGAATCTAAATGGATGAAAATTTTACCAAACCATAAATAAGGAATGAAAGAAGAGAATCTATGTGCAAAAACATAATCTCACCAGTTCTAAGGAAAAAGTCAATAAGGCATGAAAGAAGAGAATCTATGTGCAAAAAACATAATCTCACCAGTTCTAAGGAAAAAGTCAATAATCCTAACTGTAAAAATACTAGTTCTATTGCCTAGTCATTTTTAGGGGCAACACAATTAAATGGTTGATATGAAGCATCAAGACAAATGGGTATATTCAATTCTCAAAGTTTAGATATCATTTGCTCTCTAAATATACAAGAAAGTAAATGAATATCCTTAATAATTTGGAATCATTTTATTAAAATGAAATTATTGTGGTTATCATTATTATGAAATTGCTTCAGTGCTTTCACCTTATGGTTTAGGCTCCCTTTATAATAGGTTGGTTGAGTTCATAAAATAATTATATTCTATATCATGATATGAGAAATATTCATAACTTTTCCATAGATCTTTCAATTTTCTATAAATGCATATCCATCAATAGAACAGAAGAAGCATATCATGTAAAATTACACAACAAAAGCTATATGTTTTCCTTATTGAATAACACTGCTCGAGAAAAATGTGGTTTCAAGGACACAAAACTCAAAAATATGTTTAGTTGCGTTGATTGGAGCTGATACAATTGTTTGTACTCTTTCTTCAGAAAAATTCTCTCAACAGAGAAGACCAAGACCTTCAATAGAGCCTCCAAGCATCCAAATTTCCAGCAATGGACATGCCGAAACCTATATTTCATAAATTCAACAAATTGGTCATTCATTCTTATAGATATAAAATAATGGTAGGATCTAATGCTTTCTCTGTTAAAATGCCATGATGAAGCTCAATGGTCTTTTTCTCTTGATAAATACAAACTAGTCACATATAGGTCCCTTCGTTTTATTGTCATAAGTTCATGAGACAAATTATATCACTTTTCTGAAAAAACTCAAATAATAAAAACTCATGTGCTTCAAAATATTAGAAGCATACCAGAAGAACCAAATGACAAAAAGTAACATAGCTAACAGATTTGCCAAAATGACAAAACTTGACTACATTAATATAAGATGACGTTACATATTTTACAAAGAACAAATAATGATTACTGGCCCAATCTTAATGTGATTAAATCTTAGACTTGACTGAATGTTGCTCTGCTCTCAAAGGCTACTTGGGTTAAGTTTAACCCTATGTAGCTCCACATGCTCTAATTCTGAGCTGGAATGATTGAATCTAGAAGCTTCATTCAGGTCTATGGCTGATCCTCAAGTTAAATTGTAGTGAACTTGACCCATATGTACAGAATGCTCAGAGCACCAATAATAGAATTCTTGATTGGTATATCAGTTTTCCATGAATAGAGCTCCCAAATTGTGCTTACACCATACCAAATATTTTTAGAACCCTTGAACATCTTATTTCAAATCAAGCATAAGGAGGCAAGATTAGTTGGAGCCATAGCTCAATTTTCATTTGGCTTGTTGGTAGTGGACCTACAATTAGAAACATGAATGGTAAGGACATAATTATGGTGAATTTTAAAACCAAATAAAACATTTGAAGAAAAATGGAAGTTAGAATTCATATTCATACCAAAACCAAAACACGTCCTTGGAAAATCTTTGGAGCTTTAATCAAATCCAATGAATCAAGCAAAATAATAGCTATAGGAAGACTAATCCTGGTACTACTTGCATTCCCTGTACTAAGATTGAAGATTTTATCAAGAAAGGTGTCCAATAGTCTGTCTTCAAACATTGAAAGAAGACAATGAACAAACAATGCCTCTAAATGATACAAAAGAGAATGGTAGAGAATGGCTACACCCTCCTTCAATTCAGATGAAAATGGACCAAAAATATCTTCATAAAAGAAGTAATGGTAGAGAATGGCTGCACATTCCTTCAATTCAGATGAAAATGGACCAAAAATATCTTCATAAAAGAAGAATAAAGTAATATTGTGGTAGGATTTGCAAAATACTATATAAATAATGTTCTAAAATTGATACTATGGCTATAAACTTGAAGAAAGTGTAATGGAAAGAAAAACTAGCATAAACATTGTAATTTCCCTAAGATTAAGAAAAGAAAAGTTCCTCTATTATAAGTGTTATGAATTTGCAAAATATAGTAAGATTTGAATGCCAAAAATTCTAAAGAAACAACCTTATCATAAAAAATATAGCTAGTTAAATTTATGATTTCATTTATTGACTTATGCTCCAAGCAAAGATGTATGGATATCAAGAGTAAAATTTAAATTTAAGGAAAAGTACAAAACAACCAATATTACCTCAAGTAATGTAGACAATGAATATACCACACTTCTGATGTTTGATGGTTATCTGAT
Organism: Sequoia sempervirens; assembly: GCA_007258455.2. Taxonomy (NCBI): domain Eukaryota; kingdom Viridiplantae; phylum Streptophyta; class Pinopsida; order Cupressales; family Cupressaceae; genus Sequoia; species Sequoia sempervirens. The sequence continues at coordinate 13,730 of VDFB02098150.1, read as the reverse complement.
TTAGATCTACCTGTTGGTAAAAGGCATGGTGGAGCCATCTGTAATAGTGACTTCACAATTCAAATAAATTGCAAAGTTTCCATATTGTGTTTCCTTGGAATCAAGCATCAAAAGGACTAGGCTTGAAGAAAACAACATCTAAAATAGACATACAAGCCTTGCGGTTGCAATTTCACTGACCCCATAATCAAATTTTAATAATGATAAAATTCTAATAGAACAGTGCAATCATAGAATTGTATCATCAGGCCCTTTAGGGCATCGACAACGATTACCATCATTGCTACCAAACTTCTAACTTGAATAACTAACCTTGGAAAAAATCATTTCAACTTGGTTGAAGAGCTCTTGTAAAAGTAGGTTGTATAGTAATCGTATATCCTGTAACTTGGCCTTTGTATCAATGCCCACAATACAGACAAAGATTGAATGTTTATCCTTAGGATAATCACAATTATTCGATGTTACTAATGCTAAAGACATGCATATTAACTAGCTGCATGGAAAAAACAACTTAAATGTTTCATCATAATTGAATGTTGAAACCATGAAAACATGAATGTAAATGGAACTATTTAGACAAGCAGTTGGAAAATAAAACAATATCAGAGAACAAATAGAATTTGGATGATGGGATAAGCTAAAGATTAGAATAGAACACTTGATATTTGTCCACAAACTGTGTAGGCATAAAAGTAGGGATATATTAAGACAGACTCAGAATGAGGAAGGCTGGAAGATATTGATCAAAAAAATATCAATTGCATTCCACACAACAAGCCAGGATGCAAAAATCTATTTATTGAAGCTTTATCCTTAATTCTTGACTGGTAAAAAGCTAGTGGAAATTTTATCTACCAAAGCTAATTAAGAGTTTCAAAAGTTTTTAGATGCCTATTATCACAATTCTTAGAAAAATGCTTAGATGTTGAAGATTTGGTTTGAGTTAGATAGGAAGTAGGGAAATGCAATCCAAGATATCAATTCCTTATAGAATAAAACATGTCCTTGCTTCTTTCTATACTTCTTCGGCTTGGGTGGTTGAAGAACCACTTTGATTGCAACATCAAAAAGAGCCATCACATTCTGAAACAAAAAGGAATAGTTCAAATTGTTTCCAAAAACTTATGAAGAACTTAGAGAATGCCAAAAGTCTTGACCTAGATGTCTACAAAAAGTCAAAATCCAGGCAGTGTATAGCAGTGAGCAATCCCAAGACTTTAAGTGGTGTGGATGGTAAAAGGAAAAGATAGATGTTCAATTGCACTAGGGAAAACAAGATTACAGACTAGAGCACACTAACAGTCAGCCAAAGATCCCAAGATTTAAGAAAAATGTTGGGTAAAAATTGATAGTAAAAAAATTTCCAATAAATGTACTATTAATGACTCTAAATCTATGTACGTTGGTGTAGTCAGGTCAGGACTTGCAAAACCAGCATCACATGGGGGGGCTCAACTTTTGATACTTATCAGGCCATACTTAGAAGAATGTAAAATTAAAACGTCTACTAACAACCATAGTAATGATGTTCATCAGCATGAAGCTGTAAGCTACCACTACCACATCATGTCAGAGGATCAAAATTATGTAATAGTAACTTGGCCCTTCCCAATGTTGAAGAGAACCTTGCCTGACAATTGACTTTCCTATAAAGAAGAATTGCTAAGCAGTAATGTGGAACTTCTCCAATTAAATTGAACTGAAAGTTCAACTTTCCAGACATGTGAAGAATGCTATAGAAAAGAAAAAGGAAAAATCACAGGCTTATTTCTATATGTCAAAACTCTGATGACATTAAGTTTCTGTGCAATATTCAATTCTCATACTTTGAATCGTTTCTATAAATTGAAATACCTGTAAAATTCCTTTCTATCAACATAACTATTGTGTTTTAGAGTTGCATTCAATGTATGTAGCATCCCTAATTTGCTTCTTCAAATCTTCATCCTAAAAAGATATAAAACCAATTAGAAGTTGCAAGTGCATTTAAATCTGGAAATATTTGGTTATATGGTGAAGCTTGGCTCCAATTAGAAAATGATAATTTGCAGTAGTTTCACAAAAGAATCAAAGATTAAAACATATTAGAATGTATCACATTTGACTTGATAGTCCCATGGATAACCTATGCAAAAAATAATCAAGAGGCTCTTGATCTCCTAAAAATGTCAAAAGCCACAAGAGTTCAAAGGCCTATAAGAAGTTTATTCCGAAACAAGTTGGACTCACTACAACAATACCCAAGATCATCACATTAATCCATTAAAGAATTCTCACTCAAAAAAGAGAATAGAACATAATAATCAAGATACTAAAGCATAGGTTTGATAACAAGTTTTAACATGTAAAACATAAAAGTGCTAACAACTGTCCAATTTGTGAAATTTGATTTATATCATAGAATAGGAAACTGGGGCCACAGAACTACGAGAAGCTTACTTTTGGATGGTTTCATTAGGCGTTGCTGCTGAAAACAAAAATTTCTTAAGACCAATTCTCTGGTACTTAATGGCCATCTTAATACATTAAAAAATCATATGAGGCATGTTTATGCACTTATATATTCTTAGAAGCAAGAAGCCACCTGAGCCGTCAATATAGGGGTTGCTCTAGGATGATGGGCAAAAAACTGTTTGTCTTCTCATAAATCTGTAATTGTTCAAAACACAAGTTCTTTAAGATAAAAAGAGGGAAAAAAATAGCAATGAAAAAGAAAAGAATCTGAGTCAAGATAGAAAACAGGGAGCATAAGCCCATCCCACCTAATTTAGTCCCCGCCAACATGATACAAATAGTGTATAGTGTCTCAATTCCAGAATCCACTGCCATGAGAACAACTTTGTCAATATTGATAAAATTAAAAATACAGGCCAAAAATAGGCATATTTATTATAAAAAAAAAAATGTAAATACAAAAAAATCTGCATCTACAAACACATATAACACAAGCCCTACGGTGCAATACCTTTTTGGAAATGTTTTTGTAACTGGACTTACTGATCAGGGAGAAATCCAATAGGAAGACATCTTTCCTCTGGAATTTAAAGGCCTTAGCCTATTGTAATCCTCTTGCCCTATACCAATTGGTAAGCATGAGCTCAAGCTTGGTTGTTGGCAAGATTCTCCAACTTAGACCTAGAATTGAGCAGGAGATTCCTCAGAGAGCTACTGATGGTAAAAGCCCAAGAGTCTCATCTTCACATATAGCCTTGAGTAGGTTTAATTAAAGACTTTGAGATTTTCATAGGTATACACAATATATCGTGTCTCCATACAATTCTGTATAGTTTTTCGACTCCAACTTTTTGAGTCTCTTTGAAGAACCCTCTTCGGAGAAATATAAGATCAAATATGTATAGATGTAAAATCTGTGGTTCTAGCTAGCGTACCTGCTCTTTCTTGTTCTCCAAGAGCCTTGTCTTGGAAGGAGACTACAATTTCTGGGATGGAGGTTGAGCCTGGGATGAAGAATTTTTCTTTTGGGGTGATTTTGCAATACTTTTTCCTATGATTTCTACTTTCTTCAATTCGTGTACTTCTTACATGGCCTTAAGTTTTTCTAGCTCTTTTTCCACTCTTTTTGTAGCATGTTCTTCCCTTAACTTGGCTTCTCTTTTCAATCTGTACTCATTATAGAATTTCCCTCTAAGCCTGGCTTCTTGCCAGGGAATGTCAAGTCCTGCTCTGCTGTTGCTCATTGAGCTATTGAGTGCCTCTCTCATAAAACTCTACATCTGTATGCTTCATGCACGGAAATGGGTGCACGAGTTGTGGTCGATGGCTATCCATTTGGTTCAATTCAATGTTGTATCGATTCCCCACCATCCCCCTCTCTCTCTCTCTGCAAAGCTCTTAACACATGCCATTTCCTTGTTTTGAAGCTTCCATGCGAGCCTAATCACAACTACATGCCCAAAAACATCAGTATTCCCTGCCATGTCCAAAAACTATCAGCTCCACGTGCCTTGCATGCAAAATCAGGAATGAACTTTAGCAGTAATTGTTAGTTGTTCCCTCACCTTGCACATTTGAAGATAGAAAAATTGGGAGGTAAAAAACTTTAAACATTGTGGGAAATATTTTCTCACCTCATCGTTCATTGGCTGAAAGAATATTTTTCCAAATTTTAATCAAGAAAATCATGAAATGCCTGGCAAAATTTGAGAGGCCAATCAGAAAAAATAGAAAACTGTCGAATAATAAAGAAATTTATTTGAACCATAGCTTAAAACAGTTTTTGATGCTGACCCGACTCCCGAGACCTGTAGTAATAAGGAAAATAGGTGTAGCGAAAACATTAGTCTCAGATTATATATAGGCAGGGACTAATAATTTGGAGGCAACGACACTACACCGCAGTGGCGGAATTTGGGCATAGGAAAATGTTTGGGAATACATGGTTCGGCTTATGTTCAAAACATTGGTGCACTATGTGGTATTAATTGCGTCCTCGCGTCTTCTACATTAGTGGGACTATCTTTATGTAATGTTATTTTTTTGGGGGATTCCATATAATGCCAAAGTTGAAACAAGAGCACCATGAGTGGCTATTTCCTCTAAAGATAGATTTTGGGTAAAATTGTCTAGAAATTTACACCAATGCTTCTGAGTAATTTGAAAGCTGAAATGGTATTTGCAGTGGAGGTGAGTGGTTATGAAATTGTATATATACTAGCACTTGCGCCAGGAGGGTGTAAGGGTTACACCAATAGAGAATTATTTTGAATATTGTTGTTCGTATTTTTGATAAGTTTTATGCAAACTTACATCACTTTACATTTTCATTAGGAAGAGAAAAGAGATACCAGTGAAAATCTAGAGCAAGTAAAGTTATGTCCTCACTTATTTAATTCACCGTATTACACTGATGGGAGACAAAGGGCTATCTTTTGCAAACATCTTTTAGGAATAAATTATTGCTCTTGAATACTGATGGTACCAAAATGAATTTTTTCCTTGACTCTTGTAATTGTCATAATGTGTCTTCTTTCATTTCCATGTTTCTGGTTTCCATTAGCTTTCTTCATTAGGCCCCATATTCTGCTTTGGTACTGTGGTTTATGATATATACATTAGGAAGCAAACATGATTAAAGAAGCTTTTTGTGTTCATATTGAGAATTTTTTAAATTTATTTACACACAGAATCCTCGGCCCTTCAAACAATCCTCTTTGGGAGAACATTAGGGGAGTTGGAATTGTAACTCAGTGGCTATGTCCTAAAGGCTCTTTATTCTAGGCACAACTGTTAAATTGGGACTTGAACCTGCAACCATTGTCCATGTTTTCCTATTTCATAGAAATACTGTATTGAAATTTTAAGGTGTAAATGTGATTTTTCATTGTTAGTCACCATAGCAATTTAGGTTATTGTGAGCATATAGGAACTCTTCAAATCACCGTCTCCATGCAACTTTTAATGATTAATTAATTGATAGGAAGAACCTCCTTTGAAACACTGTGACTATCCTTCCACAAACATATATTTAAGCTTTTCTTGTTGATATTGAAATATGTAGATGGCAACTCAGGTTAAGATATGTCAATATTTAAGAATCCTTGTTTACTTGAAATTATTGCAAACATTGTTAGTTTTGCTGAACATTGTTAAATTCTTAGTTATGTTAAGGTATAATTGTTAGATGAAAAAATGACCTTTAAATACTTGGGTAAACCCACAAAAGTGGTTTACGATTCGAATGAGGAAGGAAAACTTGTAAAAAGTGACCCCATGCCAAAAAAAATCATCTTGGGGTTCAAACGAACCAAAAGAGGGTTCACTCGAACTAGGGTTTGACCAAACCCATTTAATCCATGAACGGACCAATCGACCAAAAAAAATATGGAAACCCTTTTATGAACCAAGGTTAGAACCTTGGTTCGCTCAAACCCTTGGGTGTTCACTCAAATCCCCCCTGGTTTGGGCGAACCCCCCCTTTCCCTAATTTTTGACTTTGTTCACAAAAATCAAAATTTTTGCACTTTGAAGCTCGGGTTGAAAATGAAAATGGTGGAGACTTCACAGACACAACTGGAATCAGGTAGTCGTTCGAATGAGCTATCCAACAAATATAATTTTAATATGTTTTGGTTTTATTATGTATTTGTTTTTTTAGTTTTGTTAAACATAAGTTTTTCACAAAAAATCAAGCTATTTGTTCTGCACATGTGGAAAAATAGGAGATTATCAAAAAAAAATTTAAAAATATGAGTGCACTAGATATTGAAGTCTTTGATCCAAAAAAAATAAATTGAATTTTGATACAGACAAAAAAGTTACACGTTAAACAGTCATGCTATGTCTGAATTGTAATTGGTTTGACTTTAAAACTTTATTAAAGAAAAAATATTCAATAGAAAACTATCTAACTAGGTGGAAACACTAGATATCAGAGTTACAAATCTAAATTCGAAAGAATTAGAATTATATTCTTCATGGAAAAAAAGTTATGTGTTATACGGTGAGCGTCACTTTTTAAAAATGTTGTTTTATGAAAAAAACTAGTTTTCGAGGGAGATGGAAAAAGAAGTGCAATCTGATTCCAAAATTTTTGAAAAAAATATATTTAGAATCTACACATAAAATTTCATGAAGCTTTAGTTTGCATCATCTTCAAATTCCTCATGGTTTAGCCACTATAGGTGCCCAAAATTGAAGATTTAGTTAAAAAAATTATTTCAGTGTCTAGTTTGGCCAAAAATTGTAAACCACTATTGTGGGATCACCCACTTTGATGCTTAATAGTTGGTATTGTTCTTTTTAGTTCCCATTAGGTTGTTGAAGAGACTCACTTTGATGTTTTACCAAAATATGCATGTCTCTTAGATTAAAGGCTTATAAAAAAGTCGAAGGGACTCACTTTATTGTCCTACAAAAAATGATAGGTATTTTTGATATGACACATCAACATCTTATCAAAGTATTGAAAGGACTCACCACCAAGTCTCGCTAAAATCCACCTATTAGCCCAATGAAGAACTTCGATCTACATAGACTCACGTTATCTCCTATCATCTATTGCTATCACCATGTCAAAGGGACTTCAAATGTCATCCTACCAAAAAATGAGCCTCCCTCCAATGTGAATTCTTTGCGACCGTTACCACTTATGGAATCCCAATGTCTTGGAAATTTATTGGCTTTATTTTTGGCTACTATAGTCATGTTTCTTGAATATTCTAGTTGGAGATTCAATTTTCAAAGCAGTTTGAATGCTAACGTGTCTTTGGTATTCATGTCCAAACATGTGCTTATTCCACAACTTGTAGGTTTTGTGCTAATCTTGGCGGTAGCCGCCTATTTAAATAATTTGATGCTTGATAGTTGGTATTGTTCTTTCTTGGTGATCAACTTGTTATATCTGATATTTCAAATCATAATCAAATCTCTTATATGGTGTGAAACCAACATATTTTGGCAGCTTGTGGTGGAGTTATTTATGTTGCTTCCTATGAAAAATTAATCACTACTATATTTGACTACAAATTCTGATGAATGTTTCATGGCATATCGGTAAAATATTGTCGACTTACTAACAAACACTGATTTAAATTTCGTCACTGGATTTTCATCTCTTTAATGACCAATTTTTATATGTCGAAACCATGACCTAGAATCGTGGATTAGCGCCACATAAAATGTTGGTGGTGTTCGTTGCAAAATCAATATAACTTCATCCATCTATTGACACAACAAATCACAAAACGTTGCATAATGCCCATTTGAAATCATCGAAAAAACACCAAACATTCATCCATTTTCCAATGAGGTGGAGCAAACCATAATTTCCATAATGATGAAAAACTACATAGCATGTACAACAACCTTGTCGCAATTTTTCGTGGTTCGTCAGGCTATGTTCATCAAAATTACGATGAAACCTTGCAGTTTTTTTTTTAAATTATTCATTCAAACATCTGCCCTCCCTAACACGGTTATATGTATGGATTTTTTTCTTTGCATGAATAATTTGGTCGATGTATCTTTCGATATAAGTCACTCTGACAAGTATTTGTCTTTCCTTGCGTCCTTTATTGGTGTAGCTTATCTAGTGTAATCCTATCAGAGAGACTTCATTCTATCAGGCCCAAAGTTATTCATTACTTTCGATGGTGATACTCCAAATGATGAATTCCATCGACACAACTTTCATCGATGGTACCTTATTTTATCCACTATGTCAGCGTAACTTGAGATATGTTTTCCTAACTAAATGTTATTGTTGTAAGATGTGTCATCGGTTGGTCCATTTTTTGTTGTTCTGATATCAATATGTTCCTCCAATTAAATACATCGATGTACCTCATGTATCGAAATCTTGAGTGAGTCTATCTTGGCAGTGGCCGCCTATAGTCATGTTTCTTGAATATTCTAGTTGGAGATTCAATTTTCAAAGCAGTTTGAATGCTAACGTGTCTTTGGTATTCATGTCCAGACATGTGCTTATTCCAAAACTTGTAGGTTTTGTGCTAATCTTGGCAGTGGCCGCCTATTTAAATAATTTGATGCTTGATAGTTGGTATTGTTCTTTCTTGGTGATCAACATGTTATATGTGATATTTCAAATCATAATCAAATCTCTTATATGGTGTGAAACCAACATATTTTGGTGGGTTGTGGTTGAGTTATTTATGTTGCTTCCAATGAAAAATTAATCACTACTATATTTGACTACAAATTTTGATGAATGTTACATGGAATATTAGTAAAATATTGTCGACTTATCGACGAACACTGATTTAAATTTCATCGTTGGATTTTCATCTCTTTAACGACCAATTTTTATATGTCAAAAGAATGACCCAGCATCGCCCATCAGCGCCACATAAAATGTTTGCAGTGTTCGTTGCAAAATCAACATAACTTTGTCCATATATTGACACAACAAATCACAAAACATTGCATAACGCCCATTTGAAATCATCGAAAAAACAACAAACATTCGTCCATTTTCCAATGAGGTGGAGCAAACCATCATTGCCATTATGATAAAAACTACATAGCGTGTACAACAACCTTGTCACAAATTTTTGTGGTTCATCAAGCTATGTTCATCGAAATTGCGATGAAACCTTGTAGTTTTTTTTTTAAAATTATTCATTCAAACATCTGCCCTCCCTAACACAGTTATATGTATGAGTTTTGTTCTTTGCATGAATAATTTGGTCCATGTATCTATCGATATAAGTCACTATGACAAGTATTTGTCTTTCCTTGCGTCCTTTATTGGTATAGCTTATCTGATGTAATCCTATTAGAGAGACTTCATTCTATCGGGCCCAAAGTTATTCATTACTTTTGATGGTGATACTCCCAATGATGAATTCCATTGACACAACTTTCATCGATGGTGCCTTATTTTATCCACTATGTCAGTGTAACTTGAGATTTGTTTTACCGACTAAATGTTATTGGTGTAAGATGTGTTGTCGGGCGGTCCATTTTCTGTTGTTCTGATATCAATGTGTTCCTCCAATTAAATATATCGATGTACCTCATGTCAAAATCTTGAGTGAGTCTATCTTTTACTTTCTTGAATAACCCATCAGTAGAACAAAAAGAATGTTTCCCCGATACAAGCCTTTTATCTTCATCGGAGTAGTATATGAGATAGGAATTGTCACTTGTTAGGCTTCCGATGACCGATGAGTATTTTGTCAGGGAAAATTTCATGAGTTACGCTGATATGCATTTCCTGTGGTGCTACATTCTCTATTTGTTCCTTTTTAATCAAAATATATAGCCCAATTTCTTTTGTTGATTGGTATGAATGCAATGTGCCTATGTTGATATTGTACAATGTGCTTCCTTGTTCACGTAGGCCATTCCTACAATGTTTTTATCAGTGAAACTTGCTAGATGTTGTGTCAATATATTGTATCGTGCCAATATAAACATAAAACATGATTAGGGTGACATAGATACTGCTTGACTAATATGCTATATCTCTTCAATTTGAAATGTGTGAACAATTGGTCTTGGATAGATATAGTGAGTAAATAGCTTATAAGAAAAATGGTAGAAGACCCAAAAATGAAGACTTGGGAAAAAAATGCCATAGTAATTGTTGGTTACGTTTCACATGCCCTGCAATAATGCAAGTCCCAAAGCATATGGGTATAGTGTTGTAAACCCACACATGGAAATTAGGGACCCAAATTTTTGTCTTAAAGTTGTGGAAACCCTACAAAAACTCTCATTAACCAATCAAAAAGTAAACAATTGTCTACTAATTTGAAAGGATTAATCATAAAATCGGTTTTAATAGTTGAGACAAGTGTGAATGAAAAAATGGAAGACTTATGGTAAAATTTGAAATATGTGAAGATCTCCTTGGGAAAAAATCTAATAGTCACCTTCTTCTCTCATAGTGGAATAAAGTAAAATATGTTCTGAACATTTTACAGGAAAAAGTTAGTGTAAAGACAAATTACAAGTATGTTGATGCCATCATTGAACTACACTCCAAGCTCACAAATCAAAATAAGTATATCGAACCAGCTACATCCAATCTTTGTAACTGTAACAGGGTATGACATACTCCATCAATTTAGTAACTTTTTTGTAATAGACCTTTATGCCATCCATGCAAAATATGCCCAAACGATGTAATGACGATGGTGTTATGCTATATATCATCTCGTTGACACAAAAATCAGTGTTTATTGGAGGAAGTTCCTTGGGTACCCATTGTTTCCATAGATGTTTGTACCTCAAGGGCACCTCGATGTTTCCTATGCTCTCATCATCATAAGAACATGACCCCCCTTCAGCAAGAAAAAATTCCATGCATTTACGAAATTTTCTTCTAATCTTTTGACCTCTAGTTGATCTCCCTCTTTTAGACCTACTACATGTCTCGCTTTCCTCTTCTCTTCTTGAATTTCCCTTGCTTGAGGAAGATAGATCTGACAAATACCTATTTGGTGATACCTACACTCATAAGGATGTTGGATGAAGTTCTTTCATGGTGATGTGATCCCAAGGTATAGGGTTGGAGGATTAAAAACCAAAGTTGTCATTACTAGTCAAATGCATGTGGAGGTAACAATAGTTGTGAATGTATCAATAAACCTTGTAAGGGTATGATGATCAAAGATCACTTGGTAAGCATGGGAACAGTTTGTAGGGTCACCAACCTTGTGTTTTGAAGCCTTGGGTTTTGGGAACATCTAGAGGAGTCATTGTGTTGTTTCTTGGAGGTTGATTGGGTTGGTGGAAGGTTTCTATTATGTTTTGTACCTGTCTATGAATTTTTTTGGAGCACCTTCCTCAAAGACAATAGTTCCTCTGAGGTAGTACTAGTGTCTGGTTAGTTAGTCTATGAATTTTTTTGGACCACCTTTGATGTGAAATAATCGCTCGTGCAACCATCCTTTCAGTCTATTTCTAAATGGACAGACCCCTTGCCTTTAATGATTAAGCTCCACAGGTTTTTACCCCTAATATGGTTTTTTGGGTCCCCCAAATAAAATAATAAAAGATGGAACCTACTCAGAAGAACCCCAAAATGTATTGTAGTGAGTTTATTTCTTAATAATCTAGTTAAAGAGGCTAATTGGGTCCCTCCCTACCCAACATTCCTTCACCATTTTATAGACACGCACAACATTTTCAAACCATTTATACTCTTCTGGAACTTGGAAAAAACAAGTTCACTTTCATTAGTGTTCTCTTTCAGGTTTTCCCTAGTGCTAGCATTTGTACTGTTCTTTTGGAGGTTTGGTTGAGTCAGTGAAATATTCAAAAGTTTTTAATGGCTCCTTGTCTTTTTTTCATCTCTTGTATTGGTGCAGGAGAACCTTGGCATAATTAGGCCTCTATGAAGCAATGTTTTGAAATTTGATTCAATGTTATTGTTCCTACTTTGTAAATCATGTTATTAGACTCATGTTTCAAATATTTGAGGTCATGTTGAGGTCATTTGGTGTTTATTCAGTCCAAAAGTGCAAAAATGAAAACAATGTAAAAAGTTGTCAACTTAATCTAAAAGGCAATATGAAGAGATGAAGATTCATTAGGGTCGGGTAGAGGCAGTTAGAAGGCTAAAATTCAGTTTTTTTTTTCCTTTAAAAAGGCTCTTGTATCTTTTAGAACTTTGAGGGTGGTTGAATAAAGAATAAGTTCAAGGAAAATCTCTAATTTTTAATCATTTTTCTTAAGAAATCTTGCATTTCTAGGCATTGTATGGAATTATATGGCCTTGAAGGCATGGTAGAATGGTTGGATATGGTAATAATCTCAATCACCTTCTTGTTACATCAAATTTCATGCATTTTAGTTAATATTTGTGTGAGATATTATGGATTTACTTCAAACTGCTAAAACCCTTAGTTAGGGTAGCAAAGACAAATAATTATGTTTCTCCTTTATTAATTAGTGGAATCTTCTAGTTTCTTGTGAGATTATCCTACTATGAACGTTCATTCATGTTTCAGTGGATTTAGGGAAAAATTATAAAGAAAATATGCGAGGGAATGAAGTTTCTTGACTGAAAAACTATGTACAGTCTGTGAACAAAGTAATTATGAAGGTTAAGCCCTTAGGGTTTTGTGGAAATATTTTGTAAATGGACTTTGATGCTTTGAAGAGAATATACTAGTCAAACTAAACATGTCCCAAGCACTGGACAAGTGTACTTTGCTCGGGATTTAGTAAAGCAACAAACCCTTATGCAAATCAAGCCTAATTAGGCCTAAATCTGTTTGAGACAACAATATTTGAAGCTTGTGTTGTAAAAGTTTTGATACCTGTTTTGAATATGTTTCAAATCTGCAAGGAGGGAATTGAAATGTTTGGATAGACTTGTGTAATAGTGCTTGGAATGTGAATGAATCCTTGACAAATAGGTTGGCAGACCTACAAGTGTACTTTGCTTAGGAGTTAGTAAAGCAACAAACCCTTATGCAAATCAAGCCTAATTAGGCCTAAATCTATTTGAGACAACAATATTTGAAGCTTGTGTTGTAAAAGTTTTGATACCCGTTTTGAATATGTTTCAAATCTGCAAGGAGGGAATTGAAATGTTTGGATAGACTTATGTAATAGTGCTTGGAATGTGAATGAAGCCTTGACAAATAGGTTGGTAGACCTACAAGCGTTGCAAATAAGGTATGAAGGAACTAGTGACAGTAAGAACTTTAAGGGATTTTGATGATTAAGTGTGAGTTCTTGGTTGTTTTTGTTAAGATATTACCAAGGTATAATTTTATCTCATTTGATATAAATTTTGGTGTAAGCATGAAGTTAAAAAGTCCATTGCTTTGACTAATCTGTCTAATAATAGCCTTGTTTTGGAGACTAAAATGAAATACACAGTATATGATTTTGTTAAACTGTTAAGAATAAAGGATGGGAGATGGCTTACATTTGTTTGAAGTTGTAGTACTCAGGAGATTAAAAGAAAAAATAATTTTAAATTGTTTAATCCGTTTCAAAAAGGTTTTCAAGTAAATAATATCATTCATAAAAACTTCCAAATGAGCTCAATAAAAGAGAATTAAATTGCATTTTATGTATATAAATAATAACATTGTAATTTATCAATATTATGCACATCGAAAAAGCACATCAATGAACTTTCATATATACATGTTCATCCATACTCAGAAGAGATCAATAATTCCAATAGAAACATCTTTTTCAATGCTACGTCATAAAACTGTAATTCTACATATCAATGTTACATTAGATTCTTTCATGTAATACTTCTATTTCAAAGTTTCAAT
>VDFB02098149.1:48294-96299 GCA_007258455.2 Sequoia sempervirens | reverse complement strand
AAAGACTTAGACGTTAATGACATATTGTGAAATAAATAAAATTTATTTATTTAATAATCATGAAGAATAAATGACATGAATTAATTAAATAATTATGAATTATTTAATCAATAGTCGAATGTGGACCAAGGACATAATTAAATATCATAATTATGCTAGGACGAAAGTGGTAAATGTAGTACCCCTCCGTTTATGCTATGCTTTCTGTTGATACTTTTTCATACAGTTAGACCTTGTTATTTTGTTGGATACTTGGATCGCTGTTTTTGAGCGATGATGGATTATTGTGTGACATGATGATACTATGTGTGATGTTTATTGCTTTCAGACTTGATTTGATTTAGTGTAGATGTTTACTTTCAGTTGTTTATGGATATGCACATGCTTATGATGGACTAACAATATTTATTGAGTCAATTTTTTGTGACTGTATTGGTGTGGAGAACATAATCCCATCACTCGCTTGTGAGTGCCCTGCGATATCTGTAATTTTCTCCGCACGGTGTGCCTGGTTTATGCTTTATATATATATATACATGCATGTACATTGTTTGCTTGACTGCAGGACTTACAGGTACATGACACCGACTCCACCTGTGTAATCAGGTCTGAGCGTGTCAAGACTCAACGGAATTGTTGAATGGGAGATAGTAGTTAGGTTTATCCTAGTCCAATCTCTAACCTTAGTATTAGTACGTTGTCAGTTTTTAGTTTGGATCATAGGTTGTTTTGTATTGTGTTTCTGTTGGTTAAATCGTTCTTGAAAAAGGTAAATTTGCTTATGTTTAATGTTGATTATTGTGTTGTATTTATTCTTATTAAAATTAATATTTAAATATAATTGAAATTTATTTACTTAATTATTTAATACATTAGTTAGTTTAGTTAGTTAAATAGTTGATCTTTAAAAGGATTTAACTATTTAATTAAATAAATTAATTAATTAGATTAAATTATTAAGTGCATAAATTATATCGTGTTTAAATAAATTAGAAAATAAATTAAATTAGAAAATGCATGTAAAATAAAATTGTGATTGAAAATTAATTGTTAGTATTTAAATATAATGCATGCAAATTAATTTGTAAAAATTTAAATTAAATAAATAAATAAATTGCATGCAAAATATTGAATGGCAAAAACTTGCCGAGAAGTGGAGAAGATATTTCTCAACAACTTCTCGACAAGTGTATGAGTGCCATAATGGCAAGGGTTGTTAAAATTTTTCACGGAGGATATTGAGGATCTGGGGAAATTGCACGGGGTTATTCTGTTGCCTCAGGGATATTTTCTGGGCACTGGCAAAATCATTCTCTCTGTGTTAAAAATTTTGGAATTCTTAAGATTTGATATCTCTCTGGGGTTGTTATTTCTTTGTGGAAGATTTATCAAAGGATTTTGGTGGTTGGATTATTTTGGATTTGGTTTCTCGAGAAAGATTTGGTGGTTCGGGAAACAGGGGCTTCAAAGGCTTCAGAGATTTTCATCTTCAATTAGCAAAGAAATTCAGGTATTCCTCTTTAAAGTTTATTTTTGTTTAATTGGAAAGGAAAACATCTGAAGATATTTTGTGAAAAGAATTTAGATTATTGTGTGAAATTTTAATGGCTTTAAAAAGCCTTGGTAAAAAAAAAAATTCTTTGTTGAAATTTTGTATCTCTTTTCAGAGAAAATTGTCTTTACTGTGAATTAAGTTTTAAATATTGTTATTTTGGGAAGAATTTATGTATTTGTTAAATCTGGTTAATAATGGGAGGGTTTGTTATTTTTCAGTCTATAGATGGTTTATTATTTGGGAATAGATTATACAGAAAATAATTATTCCCAGTTTTAAAATATGTTTTAATATATATATATTTAATTTCTGGAAGTCTCATATTTGTTTTTAAATCCGCGATACGGACATTTGAAATAGATATATTTCTAAAATTGTAAATTTCGAGAATTCGTCAAATATTTTCTTTTAAAATTAGTTTTATTTTTAATTCAATGCGTAGAATGGTGAATAGGAAAAGGACTGGTTATTCTTTTTAAAAAGCGAGGGGTTTAAGTTTCGGAGAAATTTGTTTGATTTACAGAAAATTTTAAAAAAAATATTAAATAAATTATATTGGGGGAGGGTCGAACCCTCCCCACCTCATACTATATTTGGGCGCAGCCTAGCAGGGCTGCGTCCCTTCTATTGGAGGCTGCAACCGGGCCCTTGTTAATGTTAGTAAAAAAACTCAAAAAAAAATTTAGACTTGAGAAATCGGCGTTTGATTAAGTAAATTCTTATTATCGGTAATGGGTTGTTTTATAATTTAATAGATATTAAATCGAATTTTGATATATATGTGGGATATATATATATATATAATTATATATATATAATTTTTCTTTTATGATTAAATAAGGAAATATCAAAAAAAAGGGTTTGATATATATAATTAGTTATTATGTTTATGTGAAAAAGAAGAAGAAATATATATAGAATTTATTTAAAGTAAATTTTTTCTTAATTAGTTGAGAAAAGATTTATCATTTTATTGCTGTAATTTTTTTAATAATTCTTTTGATTGTATGGATTTAGTGAATCTGAAAGGTAGACATGTATTAATTTTATGTTGCTTTTAATCATGTATTTGTATTGGGCAAATAGGGGTTGTTTATTTTATGTGTTATTAAAAGTCTTCCAGATGTAGTTCTTTCTTGGGAAGTAAAATAAACTATGGCTTCTTGTGCTTGAACAATCTAGGGTAGTGCACTGAATTTTGTAAATGAATTTGAGACCTTTGTTGTGGTAATACTGGCAGTTATATGTAGATCTTTTGTGCACTTTGTAAACCCTAATCTTGTGGACTTAGTAACCTTGTTATGTTTAGGGGAGTGGCTAGTCGTAAGGGCCGACACACAAAGTGGTGTCAGGGTAACTTACGATTAGTTAAGTAAGTCAGTGAAAACTAAAGAACACAGTAGATAGATCTAAAACTCTTAACAAGATATGCATACCTCGTTTATGACTCATAAGCTACTACAGTTATGGTATAGAGTCAGTACAGAGATAACTTAAGAATCGATTGTCGTTTTCTTAAGGGCATTAGATTTAGCAAATGCATCTGAGGGGCAGGACTTTGTAAGAGTTACCGAGGTAACTTGGGATTGAGGACCTAGGAAGAAACACCAGGGTAACCATTGCATCGTTGTGATGACACTCCACCTAGAATAACAGTTAAACCTTGTGTTTGTGTTTTAAATCAATTGTTAAATCTGGAAGCAATGTAACCAATAGTGTGTTGGTACTAGTGTCTGAGTTTGGCTAGAGTGAGTCTAGGTATACTTATTACTTCTATCTCTAGCCACGAGGTGGACCCTCTGGGCTACATGTGGTTGGAGCGTGCCTCCGTTAGATTCCCAGAGCCATTTGCGTTACCATTGAGCGCTTCATGGATGGAGAGCTCGCACATGGATTCCTTCTATTTCTTTACCATTGTATATTGTAAGACTTGAAATGTAAAAACATCCCACAAATGTATAAGAGGAGATCATTTGTAAAATTGTATCTGTTATTGAACTATCTCATCAGATAGATGAGCAATGTAATATCTTATCAATGCAATGTATGGAAAAATATTTGTACTTTAATATGTCTTGAATGGAAATTTAAATTATATGCAATGTTTGATTTATGTTATGATTTTAAATTGGGAGCAATGCAAAGTACATAAGTGGCTTATGGAAAACTTAAAGTAGTGTAACGTCGATTAACCTAAGAATGTATGCAACTAAATAACATTATATCAATACTTTAAAAAAAAAATTATTACACTTTTATATCACTTTTGCAACATTCTTAGGTTATTTAGACGGGGCATTACAGATTGGTATCAGAGCCAAGGTTACAAACACTGGACGCTCTGGGTAATCTAGAGCCCATTAGGTTGACCTAGTATGTAGTGTCGCGACTGATAACCTTGGTTGAAACAGTATCTAAGACTCGTAATTGTCTTGTGTAGGAACATGCCTAGGCGAGGAAGAAGGGGTCGTGGTAGAGGTCGAGGTGGAGGCCGAGGGCCAATCCCTCAGGTTACTCCCCCTCCTAGCCCTCACCATAGTGACCAAGCAGATCAGATGGGTCAGAGGAATGAGGGTCAGAATCCCGAACAGTCAGCAGTAGAGGGTACTCAGATACGTCATTTATTAGAGGAGGTCCTAGCTCATCTTGGACCTAGACAGGTAGATGAGCAGGAGGTTGTGAGAGAGAGGGATAGATCCCCTAGGAGAGTAGATGACCCAACACATCAGGATGTTATCATTGCAGGTCACATGAGGGATTTACTGAGAGCACGTCCTCCTACCTTTGATGGTTCAGGAGGAGGATTAGAGGCTGAGACCTGGTTATTGGATTTGGGTAGGTGCTTTGCTATGCACCCTTACGGTAGCAATACCCGTGCCAGATGTGCTATTATGCACTTGAGAGGATTCACCTCTACATGGTGGCGCCTAGAGGAGCAGAAGCTCCACATTGATATTGGTTCTATGTCTTGGGAGATGTTTCTCGAGAGGTTCAAAGCTCGGTTCCTTCCGGAGCTGCTTGGAGGCGGCGTAGAGGCGAGGCGAAGTTCCATGATCTGATGATTAACTCTTTGCAGCCAGAAACAATCTGACGTGAGTTCTCACGAACTCCCAGCAGTGTCGCGTGGCAAAGTGATGGAATATACTGAGTGCAACTTACATTTCATTAGGGGAGTTTGAGCGCCCCGCGCCGGTGGTGGTGGCCAAGTCTTTGAGCAAGGGCTATATAGGATCATGATTAGGCTGCTGGTTAGGGGAGAACCTTATTATGGCTTTGGGTGGTCCTTACGAGGTCTGATTGGGAGTTATGGCGGGAGTTTTTAGTCCACGGTGGGCCGAGCCTGACAGTGGTTCTTCAAGGCAACATGACACAAAAGGGTGGGTAGCAACAACAACGAACAAATCAAAAGAACAACAACCCACAACCACAGCAAGATTATAGCCCTCAGAGTGTGCAGCCTACGGTCAGCAGGGGTAGTTTCCAGCAATCCAATGCACCTTCGGGTGGCAGAGGATTCGGTAGAGGCACAGGTACAGGATGTTATTCATGTGGGCAGCAGGGACACATAGCTAGGCAGTGTCTGATGAGAGGTTCTACGGGTTTTGGGCCTCGACTTACAGTTTCAGAGCCTACAGTGGGAGATGCAGGCAGGTCACATAGGGTATTTACTGTGGTGGGTAACCACCAGGGTGAGCACCAAGGTGCAGTTGGAGAGGTTCCTGATGGAGGACCAGCATCGTTCTTTGGGAACTGTGCACGTCCATCTACATCGGGAGTTGATCCTCAGGGGTCAAGACATTGACTGAGTACTGTTTCAGAGGGATCTTAGTGGCTAGTCTTCCATTTCTTGGAAGGACCTATTTTAGATATGTATGTGTTATTTGTTTGCTACTAGCAGGCTTCCAGGAGTAAGCCTGATCCTAGGGGGGAGGATGTAGTACCCCTCCGTTTATGCTATGCTTTCTGTTGATACTTTTTCATACAGTTAGACCTTGTTATTTTGTTGGATACTTGGATCGCTGTTTTTGAGCGATGATGGATTATTGTGTGACATGATGATACTATGTGTGATGTTTATTGCTTTCAGACTTGATTTGATTTAGTGTAGATGTTTACTTTCAGTTGTTTATGGATATGCACATGCTTATGATGGACTAACAATATTTATTGAGTCAGTTTTTTTATGAGTGTATTGGTGTGGAGAAACAGTCCACATCCACTGCAGCTTGCGAAGTGCCCTGCGATATCTGTAATTTTCTCCACACGGTGTGCTTGTTTTATGCTTTTTATATATATACATGCATGTACATTGTTTGCTTGATTGCAGGACTTACAGGTACATGACACCGACTCCACCTGTGTAATCAGGTCTGAGCGTGTCAAGACTCAACGGAATTGTTGAATGGGAGATAGTAGTTAGGTTTATCCTAGTCCAATCTCTAACCTTAGTATTAGTACGTTGTCAGTTTTTAGTTTGGGTCATAGGTTGTTTTGTAATGTGTTTTGTTGGTTAAATCGTTCTTGAAAAAGGTAAATTTGCTTATGTTTAATGTTGATTATTGTGTTGTATTTATTCTTATTAAAATTAATATTTAAATATAATTGAAATTTAGTTACTTAATTATTTAATACATTAGTTAGTTTAATTAGTTAAATAGTTGATCTTTAAAAGGATTTAACTATTTAATTAAATAAATTAACTAATTAGATTAAATTATTAAGTGCATAAATTATATCGTGTTTAAATAAATTAGAAAATAAATTAAATTAGAAAATGCATGTAAAATAAAATTGTGATTGAAAATTAATTGTTAGTATTTAAATATAATGCATGCAAATTAATTTGTAAAAATTTAAATTAAATAAATAAATAAATTGCATGCAAAATATTGAATGGCAAAAACTTGCCGAGAAGTGGAGAAGATATTTCTCAACAACTTCTCGACAAGTGTATGAGTGCCATAATGGCAAGGGTTGTTAAAATTTTTCACGGAGGATATTGAGGATCTGGGGAAATTGCACGGGGTTATTCTGTTGCCTCAGGGATATTTTCTGGGCACTGGCAAAATCATTCTCTCTGTGTTAAAAATTTTGGAATTCTTAAGATTTGATATCTCTCTGGGGTTGTTATTTCTTTGTGGAAGATTTATCAAAGGATTTTGGTGGTTGGATTATTTTGGATTTGGTTTCTCGAGAAAGATTTGGTGGTTCGGGAAACAGGGGCTTCAAAGGCTTCAGAGATTTTCATCTTCAATTAGCAAAGAAATTCAGGTATTCCTCTTTAAAGTTTATTTTTGTTTAATTGGAAAGGAAAACATCTGAAGATATTTTGTGAAAAGAATTTAGATTATTGTGTGAAATTTTAATGGCTTTAGAAAGCCTTGGTAAAAAAAAAAAAATTCTTTATTGAAATTTTGTATCTCTTTTCAGAGAAAATTGTCTTTACTGTGAAATAAGTTTTAAATATTGTTATTTTGGGAAGAATTTCTGTATTTGTTAAATCTGGTTAATAATGGGAGGGTTTGTTATTTTTCAGTCTGTAGATGGTTTATTATTTGGGAATAGATTATACAGAAAATAATTATTCCCAGTTTTAAAATATGTTTTAATATATATATATATATTTAATTTCTGGAAGTCTCATATTTGTTTTTTTTTTTAAATCCGCTGTACGGACGAATTTTGAAATGAATATAATTTCTAAAAAGAAATTCTGTAAATTTCCAAAGGAAATTTCGTCAAAATATTTTCTTTTAAAAAATTCTATAGTTTTATTTTTTTAATTCAATCGCCGAATGGGCCGAATTCCAGGAAAAAGTTTGTTTATTTATTTTTTTAAAAAAGCGAGGTTTAAGTTGGGAGAAATTTGTTTGATTCTGAGAAAATTTAAAAATATTAAATAAATTATATTGGGGGATTCAGAACCCTCCCCACCTCATACTATATAGCGACCGACAAAATTCTGACGGCAACAGGTGTTCTTGTATGACCTAGCGGCTAGTCCCTATGTAGAGACCCCTTGTTAATGTTAATTTAAAAAAAAAAAAAAAACTCAAAAAAAATTTGAAACAGAAATCCGCGTTTCGGTAAATGAAATTCTTATTATCATTGTCAGTTTGTTTTTATATTTAATAGATATTAAATCGAATTTTATTATATGTGGGATATATATATATAATTTTTATTTTATGATTAAATAAGGAAATATCAAAAAAAAGGGTTTGATATATATAATTAGTTATTATGTTTATGTGAAAAAGAAGAAGAAATATATATAGAATTTATTTAAAGTAAATTTTTTCTTAATTAGTTGAGAAAAGATTTATCATTTTATTGCTGTAATTTTTTTAATAATTCTTTTGATTGTATGGATTTAGTGAATCTGAAAGGTAGACATGTATTAATTTTATGTTGCTTTTAATCATGTATTTGTATTGGGCAAATAGGGGTTGTTTATTTTATGTGTTATTAAAAGTCTTCCAGATGTAGTTCTTTCTTGGGAAGTAAAATAAACTATGGCTTCTTGTGCTTGAACAATCTAGGGTAGTGCACTGAATTTTGTAAATGAATTTGAGACCTTTGTTGTGGTAATACTGGCAGTTATATGTAGATCTTTTGTGCACTTTGTAAACCCTAATCTTGTGGACTTAGTAACCTTGTTATGTTTAGGGGAGTGGCTAGTCGTAAGGGCCGACACACAAAGTGGTGTCAGGGTAACTTACGATTAGTTAAGTAAGTCAGTGAAAATTAAATAACACAGTAGATAGTTTAAAACATGTAATAAGATGTTAATGCCTCGCTTATGACTCATAAGCTACTACAGTTATGAGTATAAGTCGAGAAGGCCTAGAATGGAAAAATCGGTGTCTCGTTTTCTTAAGAGGCATTCGATTCCGCAAATGCATGTAATAGGGGCCGGGTTTCGTAAGAGGTTACCAGGGTAACCCAAGGATTGGGGGCCGGGACCTAGGAAGAAACACCAGGGTAACCATTGCATCGTTGTGATGACACTCCACCTAGAATAACAGTTAAACCTTGTGTTTGAGTTTCAAATTGATTGTCAAATCTGGAAGCAATGTAACCAATAGTGTGTATGTACTAGTGTCTAGGGTTAGTAGAATTGGTCTAGGTAGCCTTATTACTATCTCCTAGCACGGGGGGTGGACCTACGGGTACCACATGGTTGGGTGGAACATGCACCTTACTCCGTTGGGTCCCCAGTATGTTTGTTGCATTGAGCGCTTCATGGATGGAGAGCTCGCACATGGATTCCTTCTATTTCTTTACCATTGTATATTGTAAGACTTGAAATGTAAAAACATCCCTCAAATGTATAAGAGGAGATCATTTGTAAAATTGTATCTGTTATTGAACTATCTCATCAGATAGATGAGCAATGTAATATCTTATCAATGCAATGTATGGAAAAATATTTGTACTTTAATATGTCTTGAATGGAAATTTAAATTATATGCAATGTTTGATTTATGTTATGATTTTAAATTGGGAGCAATGCAAAGTACATAAGTGGCTTATGGAAAACTTAAAGTAGTGTAACGTCGATTAACCTAAGAATGTATGCAACTAATTAACGTAATATTAATACTTTAAAAAAAAATTATTACACTTTTATATCACTTTTGCAACATTCTTAGGTTATTTAGACGGGGCATTACAGTAAAAATGATGCTCATAGGCCTAGATCATTTTTAGGTGTCTACACCTACATTGATTATAAAAATAAAACATAATACATATTGATCCCCTTGAAGAAAATTTATTTTTTCTTAAAATTTTAATAAGTCATGAGAGAGACTCTATTGGAGGTTTGATTTAATTCTCTGAGATTCTATCCAATGGCTTGTTATCCAATCTCCTTTAATAAAACCCCCTTAGATGAAACTCTTCTAGGCTTGATTTTTTTTTTTTTAAAGTATACTATTTCATATAAAATTCAATATGTCTCACTTGTGGTTCACATACTATTATGGGATCACCCCATGGGTAATTACATGTCTACATGCACTCTATTTTAGTTATTTGTCACTATCCATTAGTTGCACTACCCCTAGAGTTGATGCTACATTAACAATCATCTTGATATTTCCAATGAAATTGGTCTTGTATCTCATTTCTCTCAAGATCATCATAAGACTCAGTTGAAGGAAACCAATTGTATCTTCAAGTACATCCAATAAACTTAACATTTTTTCATACACTACACATCAAGAGATTCTTTAATTAGGGGCTTCACTAACTTAGATTGGGCAAGTGATTTTGATGATTAAAAGTCTACTTTTGGTTTTTTCTACTAGCTTAGTTCATATTTGATGCATGGTTAGATAAGTAGATATCCATTGTATTATCACCTACAAGTATAAGTATGAAGATGTTGTTCTTACTAGCTAAGAGATTATTTGGATTTACCAATTGATGACAAAGTTTGGCTTTCCTCCATTTCACCTTGTTACTCTTTGGTGTGATAATTAAAGTGTTATATTGTATAATAAACATAACTTAGTGGAGCATCAATAAACTAAGAATATTGAGATCTAGATGCACATCATTTGATAGCTCATCCAAGATGTTTTTCTTTTCTTACATATTATTTTCCCACTAAAGAATAAGATGTATGCATCTTTAGGAAGCCTTTGGCATCACCTCATTATCTTCACTTTCACTTTTATCTTTGGGTGAAGGAAGGTGTCCTTGGAATGTTATCTTGAGTCCTTCCTTCAATTGTACACATTTTCTCTCTTTTGGGGATAAGTTTTTTCTACACGTTTTCTTTGTTTTTGTATTTCTGAGATATATTTTGTACATGGGTATTTCATTATATCTTATTGATAGGATCCAAATTTGAGTTTTTTTTCTTAAGATGTTTATTTTTTTGTCTCAAATCATGTGATCATGACACTTTCCATAATCTTGTCTCCTCCTATGTCTCACCCTTGCCTATATATAAAAGAATCATTTATGTACATTTCATTCCATTGCATTATATGCTAGTGTATCAATATCGGTATTAGAGCATTTTCATTGCTTCTCTTTGTGTAGAAGATTATTTTGGTGTTGAAAAAGATTATTATACCTATGAGTCCTTTTGGTGATTACAAGACAAAGTTTAGTTTTGCATTGTAGGTCATTCCTATAATACTTGAGGTCAACCCTAAGGAGCTCAAATCCAAGCCATAGAGATTTTTAGGACTATTTAGAATCCATTATATTTGATAGAATGAGAACATTCATTTATATACCTTGATATGTAGATTCAACGTGACATGAGCATTAATACTCCATCATTATCCCTAAAACTAAATATCCTATCCATTACACTCAATTTAAAAAATATCATTCTAATTTATCAACTCAACTCCTCTTAAATGTAGTTATTATTTACATTCATTTAATTAACCTAAATTTATATAAAAAGAAGTTTTATTCCCTAATTAATCTACTCAATTACTTTAAAACTACATCAACCAATAATTTATAATTAATATATTTATTTATTAAAAAATATATACATATAAAATATTTAAACTATTAAATAACTCTTTTAAATCTTACTGTTCAATAAACTCATAAGATTTTTATTTTCGGAGGATGGCGCGCGTCTGCTGTGCATGCCGAGCTAGGGCGTCCATGCCCTAGCTCTCTCTCTGCTTTCTGCTTGCTTATGCGTTGGGTGGGGGTCTGTTCCTGCATTTGGGGGGCGTGGGTGTCTTTTTTCTTCTTGTTCCTGCTCTCTTTTCTCTGCCCACGTGTGTGGTGCGGTCTCAGGTGTTTGTTGTGCGCGTGGTGTCGCTGGTAGCTACATGGGTCTCATGTGGGGCGACCTTGGGGCTTGGTTTGCCTCCCTAGTTCGACCTCTTTTTGGAGGTGCTTCCCCCTCTCTTTGCCTGCGACTGGGGGTGCTTGTGGGCTAGGGTTTTTTGATACCTTTGTCTTGGCTTTTTTGGGGGCTTGTATGCTCGGTGCGAATTGGGTTTAATGTCCCCTAGGGAGACCTCGGGTGCTTGTTCCAAAATGGATTTTCATTCTGCAATTGGCATGAAGTCTCCCTCGTCTGGTTCAAAAATTTTCAATAATAACTTGTTTTTGTCGGATCCGGGATTAGATGGAGCGGGTTCGTCTGGTGGGGCTCGGATCACGAAAATCAATGGATGCCTGGAACGTTGCAAGGAGAGGCCGAAATTAGTCATTCCATTGGAGATGGTTGCGGAGGACATTAATTATTATTCGAGGCACTCTTTTTATTGCAAGTTTTTGGGCATGAGGATATCGATGCAATTTTTAGAGTCTTGGGCCCGACGAACTTGGATGCCGGAGGGTGAGATGGATATAAAACTTCTGGCGAATAATTATTTCATGGTTACCTTTGACTGCATGGCAGATCGTAATAGGGTTTTTGAAGGGGGCCCCTACTTCTACAACCAGGTTGGCTTGTTCGTTAAACCATGGCATGCTGGTTTTAACCCTGCTGAGGAGCTTCCGACTCGGGTCCCGGTGTGGGTTCGACTTCTGCAGTTCCCTGTGGAATGTTGGCGAGATGATGTTTTGCATTTGTTGGGTTCGATGCTTGGGAAGCCAGTTGGATCTTCACAACAGACTCAGTTTAAAAAGGTGATAACTTTTGCTCGTATTTGTGTGGAGATTGACCTAAGTAAGCCATTACTAGATTCTGTGGATATGTCTGTGGGTCCGCACTCTTGGGTGCAGTCATTGGATTATGAAACTCTTCCATTTCGATGTCGTCTCTGCCATGAGTATGGTCACCTGCAGCGGAGATGCCCTAGGGCTAGGCCTATTGAGACCCATTTTTCTCAACCTCCTCACAACCCACCTAAGGAAGATAAGGGAAAGGATCCCATTCCTGGGGATGGGGTTGGTCCAGATGGTTTTGCTCTTGTTAGGAATCGTAACAGAAACCGAGGTCAAAAGAGGACCTTGAATGAAAGGCAAGATGAAGATTGTTTTAATAGGTTCGAGGTTCTGGAGGATCTTGATCAGCAGGAAGTGAATCCAGGCTTGGTTAACTTGGATCAGGGTATTGTGTGTTCTGGGCAGGAGGATCCTCCTTCTGGGACTACTCAGGATACACATGATTCTGGTGCTTTGCAAATGGTGACTGACCTTCCAATGGATGCCCAAGTGGAGCCAATCTCTTCTGTGGAAATGAAGAAGAGTGGGGGAGATAACTCTTTTCTGGCTTTGCATGCGAGTTCAGATGTAGGTAAGAATCTCAAGTCTTCTCCTTCTCCTTTGGGTATTCATCAGAAGGATCTCAAAAAAGGGTTGGGGGAGAAATCTTCAAAGCTTGGCAGGAAGAAGGATATGGAAAAGATTAAGTTAGCCGGGGAAACTCTAGTGGAGTCTGGGTCGGTTAAGACTTTGGATTCACACTTCTCTAGCTCTTTGAAATGATTGTTCTATCATGGAATGCAAGGGGCTTGAACAACAGCCCTCGACAAAAGGTTGTTCGTGAGTTGGTTAGAAGTCAATCTCCTGATATTTTGTTCTTGCAGGAGACTAAGTTATCTGTTGAATGCATGATTGGTTTATCTCCTAAGTTGTGGCGAAGCGGGGAATGCCAATGCATTGGTGCTCAAGGGTCTGCGGGTGGAGTGGCTTGC
This sequence comes from Sequoia sempervirens, assembly GCA_007258455.2. Classification (NCBI taxonomy): domain Eukaryota; kingdom Viridiplantae; phylum Streptophyta; class Pinopsida; order Cupressales; family Cupressaceae; genus Sequoia; species Sequoia sempervirens. The sequence goes on along the minus strand of VDFB02098149.1, from coordinate 83,108 downwards.
CTTTGGAATCCGCGGAAGATCCGCCCTCTTTGGTGGATGTCCAGCAAGTCTTCTATCTCGATGATTGCTTCTTGCTTTGAGACTGGGGAGTCTATCCTCCTCACTAATATCTATGCACCTGTTGATTTTCAAGGTAAGCAATTTTTGTGGGCTCATATTCATTTTGTTCGGAGTATGGTGCCTTTTTATCCTTGGATCATGGCTGGTGACTTCAATGCTATCTCTGAGTTGGCTGAGAAGCGGGGTGGTAGTGCTCGGCTGGAGCCTTCTGCTTTGCTTCTTCAGGATAATATTTCTACTTTGAATCTTGTTGATGTAAAGCCTAATAATGGTCTTTTCACCTGGAGCAATCGAAGGCTTGGGGATCTCTGCATCTCTGAAAGGCTTGATCGGTTCTTGGTGTCTTGTTTTTGGGTTGGTGGCTTGTGGTCTTCTAGCTCAGAAATTTTGGATTGGAGGGGGTCCGACCATTGGCCTATCAAGCTTGTTGTTTCTTTAGCTCATGTGCCCCGATCGCCCCCTTTTAAGTTTCAGCTTATGTGGCTACGGGAGCCCTCTCTTCATGATTACATGACTGAATGGTGTCGAAATGGTAGACCCGCCTTTGGTACGGCAATGTATACTTTTTCCAAGCTTCTCCAATTTGTTAAATATCAGCTTAAGCATTGGAACCGTCAGTGCTTTGGGAACATCTTTCAAGCTAAGTGTGTTGCCCAAGCTGGGTTGAATAGCATTACAAGGGTGATCAGGGATAATGGTGTGACGGCTCATTTACTTCAAGAGGAAGCCAGGGCATTAAGAGTTTTAGAGGAGTGTGAATTGCGTGAAGAGATCTATTGGAAACAGAAGGCACGAATCGAATGGCTGCAAGAGGGAGACAAGAATACTACTTTCTTCTTCAATTCTGTCAAAGCCAGGCGACATGGGAATGCTATTTCTGTCCTAGTGAACGACAATGGTGAGCCTCTTTCCTCTTTTAAGGATATCTCGTGTGAAGCAGTGCAGTATTTTGAGTCTCTATTCAAGGAGGATCCCCAGGGGGCGCCCAATGAGGAGGCTCAAGTTTTGTCTTGCATTCCTTCTTTGGTCACTATGGACATGAATGAGTCTCTTATGAGTGATATCTCGATGGATGAGCTGGAGAGAACGGTGTTCCAGATGAAGAAAGGGAAGGCCCCTGGTCCTGATGGCTTTCCGGTGGAGTTCTTTCAAGATTTTTGGGATATTATCAAGCTTGATTTATTGGCGGTAGTCCAGGAATCTCAGAGGAATAAGCAGATGTTACGAGCTCTGAACTCTACCTTTTTGGCTCTTATCCCCAAATGTGAGGGGGCAGATAGGCTCAGTCAATTTAGGCCCATTTCTCTTTGTAATGTGGTCTATAAAATTATCTCTAAAATAATTGCGGACAGGCTGAAAAATTGGCTCAAAGTATTGATCTCTGAGGAGCAGAGTGGTTTTGTGGCAGGCAGACAAATTTTGGATGGGGTGGTTATAGCTACTGAAACCATTCATTCTATGGCCACTTCCAGGGATAAGGCAATGTTCATCAAGCTGGACATGGCCAAGGCTTATGACAGAGTTCGTTGGTCCTTTCTTCGAAAGATCCTTGGGGCTTTTGGTTTTGGGGATGAGTGGATCCAATGGGTCATGAGTTGTGTTACTTCAGTATCCTTCTCTGTTCTGATTAATGGTGAACCCTCAAAGTTGTTTTGTGCTTCCCGGGGTCTACGTCAGGGCGACCCGGTTTCTCCTTATCTGTTCTTGCTCTTGGCTGAAGGTCTTGGCTGGTTGTTGAAAAAGAATGTCGAGATGGGTTTCATTCAGGGGTGGCGATGGGGAGGTAATATTCCCCCACAGTCTCATTTGCAGTTTGTGGATGATACTGCGCTGATGGGGATGGCTACTATCAAGGAGGCTACACATTTGTGTGCTGTGCTGGATGTTTATCTTCTTGCCTCGGGTCAACAAATTAATGAAGATAAGTCCTCAATCTTCTTCTTCAATACTCCTGGTCCTATCCAGCGGAGGATTGCTAATATCTTAAGGTTTCAGGTTGGCTCCCTTCCTCTGACCTATCTTGGTATTCCTATCTCTGTCAAAAGGATGCCCAGGGATTCTTGGTAGAGTATTTTGGATAAGTTTTGGACAAAAGTTAACCATTGGACCCATAGGTGGTTGTCCTTTGCTGGAAGGGTTCAGCTGATCAAATCTGTGGTTCAAGCTCTCCCCATTTATAGATGTATGCTCCAGGTGGCCCCGGTTGGTTTTGTTCAAGATCTTGATGCTTTAATTAGACAGTTCCTTTGGGCTGGTAATTTATCATCCTCCAAATGGAGTCTGGTGCGATGGGAAATTGTTTGTAGCCCGAAGCATTATGGCGGTCTTGGATTGAGGCAGTCATCTTTGTCTGGGATAGCGCTTGCTGCTAAACTGTTTTGGAGGTGGTGTGTGGAGCAGGGTTAGACTTGGGCCAGGATTTTATCCCACAAATATATTTCGGGTATCCCTCAGATGGATATTCCCCGCTATCCTTTGGTGGGGAAAGGTTCGGTGATTTGGGATACACTCAAGAAAGGGGCTGCTCTTGTCAAGGATGGGTTGTTTTGGATTTGTAAAAGTGGGCTGGAGGCTCACTTTTGGTTGGATTCTTGGGACAGTTTTCCCCCTATTGTTTCCCAGTTTCCTCATCTATTGCCCCTTTGTCACAGATTCACTGCAGTTGGATGGGTTAGGGTGAGTGATTTTAAGTCAATGTCTGTCCATGGCCAGTTGAGGGTTACTAGATGGAAGAATCATGAGGAGTGGCCTGTGGTTGGGATGGAGGAGGAGTGTGCGGAATTGCAACGTATCCTTTCTAGCAGGAGTTGTAGCTCCCTCCCGGATGGAGATGTTTTATCTTGGTCCCCCAATCCTAAGGGTGTTTATACTGTTGCCTCTGGCTATCAGGTTCTCTTATCTCACAAATTGGACAGGGTGGAGGTTCGTTGGTGGCAGAGAGTTTGGGATAAGTTTTCTTGGCCAAAGTGCAATTGCTTCATTTGGACTTTGGCATGGAAGAAGTGCTTGACTTGGGACAATATTCAGAAGCGGGGATTTCAGGGCCCTTCTAGGTGTGTTTTGTGTGGGAATGGGGAGGAAGATTCGGCTCATTTGTTTTTCCGTTGCTCTTTCTCCTTGAGGCTGTGGCATTTTTGGTGGGAGGCTTGGAAAATCCCTTGTGTTCATGCTTCCTCTTTGGTGGATTTCTGGAGTAGTCTTGGTAGACCTCCTGTGATGGCAACCTTCTTACAGGATGTGTGGTATGTTGGGCCTACCTTCATTCTTTGGAAAATTTGGTTGGAGAGGAATCGTAGAATCTTTCGGGGTGAAAAGATGGTCATTCAGCAGATTTGGCAGAGGATTATGGGTATGATTCGGGAGACGATGGAAGCGAAGAGTGAGGTGGTGTATCCCTTGGAGAAAGAGGATGCTGAGAGGGTGGCGAGACTGGGACTTCAGGAGATGTCCTCGGCTTCGGCTTGTGTTCGAAGGGGAAGGCGGGCAAGGAAGAAAGTGCTGAGAACAGGTAAGTGGCTTCCCCCTCTTGTTGGGGTTCTAAAGATTAATACTGATGGCTCCTCTAGGGGAAATCCGGGGCCTGCTGGAATTGGGGGGGTTGGTAGGGATTCTTCAGGGACGGTGGTTTTCTTCTTCTCTGTCTTTGAAGGAGTGCAGTCTGTTAACCAGATGGAAGGTCTGGCGATCCTTTTCGCTTTGGAACGGGCCTTTGCTTTGGGGTGGAGAAAGGTTATATGTGAGTCTGACTCACAAGTTTTGGTTAACTTGCTTAATGTTAGGAAGATGGCTGACGTCAGCTGGCAGTTGGCTAGGATGGTTCAGCAGATTTTGCAGATTAGTTCCTTGATGGAAGCGGTGTCTTTTGTCCATATTCCGAGGGAGTGGAATAGGGCTGCTGATTGTTTGGCGAAATGGGCTTCAGAATAGCTTGATGGTTGGAAGATTGAGAGGTGGGAGCAGATTTCCCAGGAGCTCCGTCGTGATTTGGAAATGATTATTGCTGAGGAAAGAGAAGAGACTGATGTTGGATGTTGATTGGCTCTTGTGTTGTTTAGTCTTTTTTTGGTTCCTTGGGGCTTTGGCCATTTGCTGTGATGTAATGCTTTGTTTCTGATCTTCAATAAAGTTTTTACCCCTAAAAAAAATAAAAATAATAATAAAAAAAACTCATAATGCAACTTTATAGGTTAATGATTTTTTCCCTAAAATATTTGTTTCTTGCATGTCTTTATTCCAAGCCCCAACTTTCATGTCACTTTTAATCACGATTGTTAATATAATATTTGTATCCCCACTTTTCAATACCATAAAAATAGTGCAGTAAAAATCCCTCCAAATTTCAAATTGTAATTTATGACTTGATAGGGTTAGCTAAAGATGTCGGCAGTTAGCAAGGCAATTTAAACTTACCACTAACCAAAAAATAGCAAACTTCATAAAAGACAAGATTTCATATCTATATACTAAATGAGGATGATAGTTATTGTCTACTCAATTCGAGCTTATCTCCATCAAGGATCTATACAAAGTAAGCATCTAATGAAATAATGTAATAATAAATATTTATTTGTTTATTTTAATAAATATATAGACAAACAAATAATGTGACAGAAAATATTAAAATAAACTTTTGAGAAGGATTTGTTTAGGAGGATAGTTCAAACATGGTATCATAATAAAATAATAATAATATACATGAGTAAATATGCATATGCTTAAATAATATGTTTTGGAAGCATATGAGGTCGATTCTTTGTTAAGTAATATATTCTAATGGTGGGTATGTTTTATGTGTATGTTTTTCCTCTCTACTGATTATTGAGTCTATATAGTAACATAGTGCACTTGTATGTGTATTATTCACAAAATCTATAATGGGTATTAATAAAATAAGTAATTAAAAAGGTTTTCAGAAATAATTTTTTAGGATGTTTAAGTATGAATATATAAATAATGTTACAAGTTGAAAATAATATTTGTATAATAAGAATTAAATCATATGTATAAGATTATATGAATAAAATATTAATTATAAAGGTTATATGCAAGTATAATTATACACACAATTTGTTGATTACTAAAAATCACATCATCTGCAATTGAGTTCATCTCATATAACACGACAACCTTGTGTTTTCAATGACAATGGTGTTGTGTTTTCAATTTTTTGATTGACTTGGAGTTGTTTGATTTATAATTTGATTTTCTCTAACTAGTCGATAGTAGCTATGTTTGTATTTATCATTACCTTTAATTGAGAAGATGAGACAAAATATCAAAAAATAAGTTAGCGTAATCTATAAGAACTAGAAAATACTATTCAACATCTGATTTTTCATAAGTTCAAGAGAATAACATGTCTAACTGAGTCAACAACTATATTATTTTTAGGTGTGTTCCAAATAAAGCTTCTTTTTAGCTCAAATGATGACCAAATAAAGAAGATATGTCTCTAAAAATAATAAACTATCTTTTTAACAAAAATGTAACCCTAAAATATGTATTTTATAGTTTCATTTGAATGAAAAAATAAGCATTTAGTTGGTTGAACAAGCAAACATTTCAATCTATCACAAATATACAATTTGTAATCTAGGGCTTTCTAGGAAAGTACTCAAGCAATTGTATTAGCTTTTAATTTCTAGATTTTTGAATGCTACTTGACCTAATATTAGTGACTAATTTTGTAATTTCATTTGATGACGAGGTGGGGAATTAAGGATATTTTAGGAAGGAGACTGCGAGATAAATTTATTTTAAAGGATGAATGAGAAATGATGAGAGGACAACCAATAAAGATCTTTGACGAAGTTACAAGGTATTGGAGTGCATAATTTAATCATTAAATTAGGTGGACTAAGGATTGCATTAAATAAATTGTTTGGAGTTATTATTCAAGCCAAAGTATTCATTAACAACTTGTCAAGGAGGTAGGAGGAAGGGTGGGTGTCCCTCCATGCTGGCGGAGGGAGGTGGCATTGGATGCCATGGTGGACGGGTGACAGGGCTTGGAGTGTTGCGTTGGCACTCACGTTTGAAGTATGTGTAGAGGCATGTCTTATCGCATGATATACATGTAGCTTTGGAGGACAACTATGGTTCCCTCTCCAATGCATTTTCATGAGTTTTTTTTATGGCAAAGGCCTATCTCCCCTGTGCAAGGACAACTTGCATGTTGGACGAGGTACTATTCATGGTTGGTGATGGCGTCCTTGTGATTCACATTTTCTATTTATAGTATGCTAGCCTCCTTTTGGTGTATAGTTTTTGTTGCAATTGAAAGTGGCATATGCGGGTATTCTTCTCTCATCCATGTTGGGTGCAACCATAGCTGGTTGGCTCATGGTGAAGGCTTTGAAATTCATTATTGAGGTCTTAGTGGTGGGCCTCATACGTTTTGGGGCCAATACACCAATTTCTTTGAGGTCGTCGATGAGGCAAGCGACATTCAAGGAGGTTACTGATTAGAGGTTAAAGAAAATTTTGTTAAATAATGACCCGTTGTTGGTGGTGGTTGTGAAAATGGTTCTGGGCTCTGGTCATTTGGAGTACTAAGAATATGGGAGGGACAATTTTCACATCTCCTCTCGATTCCTAGCTTCACTCCTAGATAGTAAAGTGCCAAAGGTAGAAGAAAAAAAATTGTTGGTTAAAATGTTTAGAGAGGACTTGGTGGAGGGAGTGGACAAGGTGTTGAGTACAGTGATTGAAGGAAAGGGTTGTCTGAGACCCTATGACATGGAGCAGTTTCGATCAAAGGAGATGGTGAAGATGTTCCCATTTCTCTTGGATTTGCATGGGCCAAGTTTGATGATACATCGGATGCTAGTGGCAGTTATGGTCAAATTTCTGAAGAAATTCTTTGGGTTGCTAGCAGCTAGAGACGTGGAGTGGAAGTTTGAATTTGTGGAATTTTCCAAATTAAACAAGTTTATGTAAGTCGGGATTTGGGTAGTTTTTTTATATGTAGGGGTTGGGGTTATTTTTTTCAATTTCTTTGGAAGCCCTATTAGCGAAATAGCCATGAAAATGGCTTTTGTGGTGTTTTTTTGGCCGGACACTCTGTCACTCTTATAGCTAGTTTGATCTAATAGTTGGTTTTTTGAAGGTGGTTATGTAGTTGGAGGACTATCTGGTTTTTTGAGTTCATTTTATCCTTGCATGGCAGATGTTTGTAAATGCTTTATTATTAAAAAAAAAGACTAATCTTGCGTATCAAAAAAAAAAACTTGTCAAGGAGACTAATATAAATTAGAGAAGCCCCATATAAAATTAAACTATTGAAATAAATTTTTGATCAAGTATTAATTTTTCCTAGTAAAATTGATGGCTATAGGTTTCTCTTGACATTTAATACTCATTTTTCCAAATGGAAGAAGTAAAGATAAACCATGTTGTAATGGAGACACTTCCTAAGTTAAGAAATACCATACTTGTTACCAACTTTTCCAAATAAATTGAATAGGAAAGGGAGGATTTGAAATGAAAGAACGACATCAAAATAATCTTGTACAACCAATTAACATTATAAAAAAAAATATTTCACTATGATTTTAACATTTTTTTGTCATGAATTGTAATACTTTTCATAGTTCATTACCTTCAATAGCTCTAGTAGTCCATTTCATAGCTAGATGTGATCCTTGAGTTTTGGAGTCTATAATTTAAATGTAATAAGACCAAGAGATAGCTCTAAAACTAGAACTACCATCCCATTTATTTAAAACAAACTATAAAAATAATTTTCTAAATATTTATGCCCTTTATTAGATAGCATTGAAAAAGAAGAAGAGAAGTATATATGTGTGGCAAGAAATGTTTTAGTTGCCACCTACAATTTCCTAGCCAATAGAAGAAATTTGTTTCCTCAATCAAATAATGTGGTGTCAGGAAAATTCACCACCAACAATTCACCGCCATGGAAAATTAATCGAAAATTTTTAATGCGATGAATTAATTGTTGGTGGTGAATTTTCCTTGAGGTGAATTTGTCATGGTGGTGAATTTCATGCGGTGAATTTTCCTAGAGCCAAATAATATATTCCTATGTTTGTTGAGATATCAATTCAGCTAACTAGGATACATATGAGAAATAGCACACATTTAAAATACGAAAACTTTTCTTTTTTTTTTTGTAAAAATAACATGTTTTCATAAGAAAAATGAGACAATCACAAAAAAATATATAGAATGGAAATATAGATATAAGCTTCAAATGGTTGAATATGTGTAATAGATAACCTAAACCATCAATAATAAGCACATATAAAATAGTGACATAGGGAATCCTTGTCTAATGGAGAGTTGTAAAGGGAAATATTTAAATATTATTGTTAAACATTATGTGGATATTGATATTGTTGGGCCCTGGAAATGTTGCTTGCAATCCTTAAGGAACAAATCTTCGTTAGGCCCAAGGAAATTCATCTTGAAGGTGTATTAGTTAGCTTATTAAGAGAATATGTGTGTTTTCATACCCATTGTTGAGAGTCAATATTTCAAGAGGGTGTTCATATAGGTATGCTTAATAGGATTAATCACAATTAAGAGTTACAAAATTAAAAATATTATGGTAGTATCCAATGTACACTTGACCAAAAAGGTTATCACTAGACTGAAGACTAACCTACTACACATAAAACTTTTTTAAGTTTATAAAAGCACCATTGCATAGATACAAGATGAATTTATACAAAAAATGATTCCTTACTTGATAAGGAATATTATATCTCACTATGTATGTTTCCCTAGATGAATCATGAGATGCATACAAACTATTAACCTACTCCTAAACTACTAGTGAAATATGTTTATCATTTTGAGAGCATGGTTGATCATAAACTTCCAAGTCTAGATCATAACCTAGTGGGTTATAGATTCATAATTTACCAAGAGAAATAACATTTTGAAAACATAACATAATATGAACTATTCATAAAAAACACCAAAAATATGATAACAATATCTAAACATACCTAGGAATCCATCTCCAAATTATAGAAATCTATATAAAATAAAGAATAAAACATTACAAAGCTTGCAATAAATTAAAATATTGTGGTATTCATCAAATATTCATTATAACCATACCCAAAATTCTAGAAAGAGGAAACCCTAAGATATAATTCTATCACAATTCATCATATAGATGTTTCCCTAAAGATCTATAAATGGCCATGGAGATATTCAATAACTGGCATATTTTACAATATAACAAACTCCTTGTGATTTACAAAAAAAAATCACTATATTGGTAATCAAACTTGCAAGAATCATATATAAATCAAAATCCTAGAGATTCCTTGGAACTTGCAATCCTATGCAAGAATAAATGACTAATTGTTTTTTTGGAAAACACACTAGTATATAGCATGTTGTTTTGGTTTCCCAATTTTTTATGGGAATTTGATGGAGAGAAAAAGGTCATAAATGTGGTGTTTGAGACAAGTTAAATCCCATTAAATCTATGAAATTAATGGTCTAGAGCTTGCTTGAAGATTATTGGAAGCTAGAACTCAACCACCACATTCATGGTAATTTGGAATACTTCATTGTTCACCATTAAAATTATAGGTCCATGCCCTTAAGATAAAAAATGGTTTATAGATGGGAAAAAAATAGTTAAAAAATTGTAAGAATCAAATTTGGTCATTAACAATATTTTGGGAAGATCTTGTGAATGATGGAGGAAAATAGGAGGAAAAGTGAGAATATGATGCAAGACAAGAGGTATAGAGTTTCCCTTTAGGATTGGAGGTCAAGAAAGGATGTTATAATGTAAGCTTTGAAGTATATTTAAATTCCAAAAAATATTATTAGAGGGAATTTGAGAAAAGATGGAAGGACAAGAGGTTTGGATGTGGAAATATAAAATAGAAGAAGTATGGATGAGCCCTACGAATCTACAAAAGAAAGGCAAAGGAAAAGGGTTGGAAGGTTAAAATAAACTAGAGTACAAGAATGTTGGATGTGAAAAGATAAAATAGAAGAAGTATGGATGACCCATACAAGTCTACAAAAGAGAGGCAAAGAAAAAGGGGTGGAAGGTGAAAATAAACTAGAGGTCAAATGGTGATGAGAAGATGAAAAAAGTATGTTAGATATCCACACAAGGGATTAAAAATGATATAAGAAAAAAAAAACACAAAACCAATGAAGGGAACTAGAGGTAGATCTAGAGGAAGTTTGAAGGTTTGAAAGTGTAACAAGATTTCACATCTAGGGAGCTAACAAAAAATGTAGGAAATGATCAAAGAATCAGAAGTATAGATGTTTGGAAGAAAAAAAATGGAAGAAGGTTGTTACACCCACATGTCTATACATTTTTAAAATGGAAAATAGAAGTAGAGGAGGACCAAAGGTCAATATCAATAAGAAGAAGAGAACAAGGAGAAGTCTTGAGGAACCCCACAAGTTTGTAAAGCATATGAAACTTGACTAGAAGTCAAGAATGGGAGAATATGGGGATGTAAAAGAGGGTGGGAGGTTGGGAGATTGAGGCTTGGAAAGGAAATTAAAAAAAAGTATAAATGAACTCCAATAATTAAAAAAAAAGGGAAAGAGGAAAGTGAAAATGATCAAGAGAATGGGAGAATATGGGGATCCGAACTCATGAATGAGAGGTTGAGAGGTTCAGACAAAAAAGAAGTCAAAAGGTCATTTGAAAACCCACAAATGGAAAGATCAAAGGAAAGTGAAGGGAAGGAGGGACTCAATAGATCTAGTAGAATTTATATATAGGAATTACAATTAGGATACAAGTTCAATCAATCAAAATAATTTTATCACTCCATTGAAACTCTATAACTCCAATAAAACAATAGAAAATGATCATAAGTGCCCCATGCTTATAAATTTTTAGATTTTTTGTAAATTTTATTATTTGATAAAAGTTATGTGGGGGATGATGGGGAAAAATATTTAAGAAATTAGTTGGCCAAGTGAAGACTAGTCCAAATGAATTATTTCTTAGATCAATCATATATAGTGAGAACAATAAGGAAAAATGCATAAGGGGGTATAACTTAAGAAATTTCTTTTGTATTTTCAAATTGAGACCCAATATTGGACTTAGTTGGGGATGCATGTTTCTTGTAGGAATAATGAGAATCAAATTATTAGATTAAACCATAAAAATGGAAAAAAAGGAGGGTACTAGGATATTTACACTTCATTATGACCAACATGGGTCACAATTATACAAGGAAAAACACACACACAATGCAATGTGTACAAGAAAAAACATTATTAATTATGAGACATAATGATTAATCCATAAAGTTGTGAAGTAAGAACTCCATGAGATATTTTTTACTCTACTAAGTTAGTACATATTATGACCATAGATTTTAGCAACCTCATATGGCCAAGCCACAAGCCACAATTTTCTCTAGTTAAAGAATTTGATTAGTAGTCCACTGTGATATTTCTATATTAAATCTTAGGAGGATCAAGTTCAATAAATTTATATGGTCCTGGCCACAAGGGATTAAAATTCATAAATGTTCTCTTATCAAACACTTTTTAGTTCTATAGAATGTTTGGTAAACTTGTCTTTGTAAGAACTTCAACACTAGGTTGACAATGAGTAGAGACCATCTTCAATTCAAGCTTAAATGATTTATCAATTAAATCATAAACTATAGTACTTTCTAATGTACCATTCCACTTGAGGACCATATCACCATCTTATAAATCTCCTCTAATATCCTTCTTTTCAAATAGATGATTCACAATTTTATTTTTAACAAGATCTTACTATGTAAAAATCTCCTATCCTCATCCAACTCTCAAACATCCAACTCTCAAAGATCCAACATTCTTTAAGAGATTACACCATTTTTTTTCTTTAACATTATGCATTAGTTTATTTTCTTTTTGTATGTAGTTCTAAGTGACTTATCAATATTTTGAGCTTTCCACATTTTTTTGTTGTCTCCTTGCATGAATTGCTTCTTCTTATCTTTATTGGTCTCTGGAATACTTTCTTCTAAATCCATCTTCAAGTATTTTTTTTTAGTGGTTCTTAGTTTGAATGGATTAAAGTCACCACTCTTCACTTGGAATAGATGATTTTTTTCTATCGATTGAAATATTCAAAGTACTACACAAGAACTTATATACTTATTGTCATTATGTTGGTGCAAGTTAACAAGATATCAACTTACACACTAGAAAACTAACAATGTGGCATAATTTATTTTAGGGTACAAAGGTATGAAAGATAAGAACAAAAGTCAAATTATCCCTAGTAACAGTACCATTCTATTGGATCAAGTTGATCAAATACCAATTTAATTATAAATAAAAGTGCACTAGATCACAACCACTTAACTAGAAATGTTGCAAGGATTTTTAATTAAATTTTCAAATCACCTCTTACTTGAAAATTACTAATACATCCTAGGAAACACTACAATTATGTTGGAATAAGTTGACAAGCTACTAACTTAACACAAATAAATTTTATTTACTGGATTATTGGGGCCTTGAAAAAATATTAAATTACTTCTTCCCTAGCAATGGGTCTATTCTATTGGGTCTTGAAATAATTGCTCACACTTGTAGGAAATCAATTTTCTTTAAGGGTAGTGAAATTCATCTTAAAGGTGAATTAACCAACTAAACAATAGAATGTGAGTGATTGCATGCTAATTGTTGAGAGTGGATATTCTCTCTTTCACTTTAGGCTCAACTAGACTTAGAGGGTATTCCTAGAGGTATATTAAAAGGATTATTCATAACTAAAGATAAACAAACTAAAAATATTGCAATATTATCCAATATATGCCTGGCCCCAAAGTTTGTTACTAGATCAAAGACTACCCTACTACACATAAAACCTCTTTTAGGGTGATAAAAATTAGTGTACAAAGATAATATGAATGTATGAAAAATATGATTGTTTTAGATAAGAACTCTTATGGATCACTATAGATGCTTCCCTAGATGAATCATTTTATCATTAGGTACACAAACTACTAATCTACTTCTAAACTTCTAGTGAAAGATGTTTATCATCTTGAGAGAAGGGTTCATCATAAAATTCTAGGATTGATGTCTAATATAGTGGGTTACAAAGTCATAGTTTACCAAGAGAAATAACACTTTGAAATCATAAAGAATATGAACTATGCATAACCACATCTCCAATTAAAATGTTGTGGCATTCATCAAATCTTCATTACAACCATACTAACAAATGTGGAAAGAGGAAACCTAAAACTAGAATGCTATCATATTTTGTCACGTAGATGTTCCCCTAAAGATATATAGATATCATCTTTGATATCTTCTTTATCTACCTCAAAATATTGGGTGTTCCAATTGAAAAATATGGTCATTTCATGCTTATGGGGAATAATTGTTAAACAAACGTAGGACAACTAAGAGAGGGGGTGAATCAGTTGTCACACAATTCAAACTTAAAGACTTCAACACTTACAACCACACTATTATGTTATTAAGTAAGAGCATGAAACAAAAAAAATAGAAAGTAAATCAACACAATGAACACCAGATTTTTACGTGGAAAAACCACAGTGAGGGTTAACTCACAATATAAAGACTATAAAATTGAATATAGAGGTTCATTGCCCAAAAGAGGACTCACTATACAAATACAAAGGCTCACTACCTACAGAAAGGAATCACTCTCCAACAGGGAGGCTCACTACCTACAGATACAAAAGAGAACAAAAGATCCACCACAACATTTAACACACATTCACAACTTTGAATAAGAATTGCAAAAAAATTTAGCTCACTGCCTTCAGGAAACCAACACAATAAAAATTGATGTCACAACTCACACACACACACTTTTTCTCTTATGATTTGTGGCACACTTTCATCACTTTGTTTTGCATCACACTATCATACAACTCTTCACAATTCAACTTGCTTTTATACCATTCTTACCCTTAGAAACTTTCACCAAGGTCAGCCACATATTTCTCATTTCATAAATTCAAATTAGGTCGACAACTCAAAATTCCTGCGGTGGAAAGGAATAAGAGTGGACCAATACAAATATTTTTCAAGATCAAAAATAATATTCTTGAATCAACCACGCGTATCCTCAATTGAATTTTATTCTTCGAATGAAGTGTAAACACCAGGTCGGCTAAACCTAATGAAAACACAAATGAACAATGATGTACACACTTCCCAACATGAAGATGACATGCAGAATCCACAGCACGCTTCATTATGCACAAGAATATATCTCAGATTTCTTCAGATTTATCCACAACAAAAACAATATACTTCAAACACTGAACACCTTTCACCAGTTCATCCAAACTGTGCAAACCTACACTGGAATATAGAAACATGACTTCTAGATCACCAATCTTCATCCTTGTTTGCCAAGACACAAAGAACACCATCAAAAGACAAATCCCAGATCCGCACAATCTGAAAATAGTAGAGGACTGTGGAGCAGAAACATTTCTCCCAGTCCACAGAAGATCAACTCTGTTGGTAGAATACACAACTGGTGAACACAACTCTCACATACTATCACACAAGAAACTAAAACTCAGGATATATCACCACAATATCACCATTAGCAAACCTTCAGATCCACACAAGCATAGGATCAACACATGAGAAATGCGGAGCACATACTAGAGCACAATCTAAACACATTCATCACTCTGACTTCTCTTCTTTATTAATTTTCTCAAAAGCACTTGGAAACTCATCAACACAACACAACTACAACGACATAAAGATAGCTCCATCCACTCACAACATCTCAACTATACAAGTACAATCCACAACATACTAAATTGTGTTGACATCAATGACAACATTAATGACAACACCACCAGACTAGCTCATACTTGCAACAATAACACCCTACATTAATTGTCTTGTCTAATTAGATAAATGCATTTAATTAACACACAAATTAAAGTAGACAAAGATGTAATATATAATTGAAATTACTAATATAATCATATAAGTTAAATAAATTGAATGTGATACATAGTTTGAAATGTGATGGAATTTAATGATGTGTCAAATGTTAGGAACCAATTTGTCAATGTTGTACATTTTTGGGTTTGACTTGGTGAAGATCTTTTATTTTGTAAACTAATTGTCTTTCCTTTAGGTTTACCTAGATGTGAGTGTGAGCCTCATCTCTACCACTGTGGATCTTTGATCTCTTATGTAGACTTGAACTAGTACTCACAAATATAAAAAAATTGAATGTGGACTATTGAGATTCTCTTGCCTTGATTTTCATGTCTACTTGTTGTAAGGATAGACAACAAATTCACAAATGCTTTTTGGGAATTCACCAAATTATGATGATCATGTTCTCCTTAGTTAGAATTCTAATGGATTGACTTTAAAACTATGAGTAAAATGATTAAGGAGAACAAGGAAACATGCAATGGTCAGGTAAAATGATATACTTGTTACTTGATTTTTAGCTTTCAGCTGAAATCAGGTAACTTAGTGTTTAATTCTTTTCTTCTTGTTTAAAGCACAGTATCCAGAGGATAAAGAAAATTTAAATGTAGGCAGAACATTGATCATAGGCATAAGACAAGAATGGCAGTGGATTGTGATCTTGAGCATAAATGCATTTTTGATAAACAGGTCTACATCATGAGACAGAGTGGACTATCATCATGGGAGGGAAATCACCTTGCTAATTCAATATGACAGTCCTCTAGGCTATATTACAAGGTTATTGATGGATCCTATGATGTCTATGGCATTTTAGACCCCAACTCACAAGGGAAAATTCCTTCACTTGTTAACCTTCAAGGAACACTTGTTTTAGCTGATCTTGTTGTTGAGCATATGGGTAGTGTTGTCAACAATGCAGATTGAGGTTTCATGCATGGTGGAGTAAGAAGAATGGGGCCTGATGTATTAATTTTCTTGGGAGAACTTACCTAGGATGCAAGAATTAAGCATCCTTAAATGGAGCTCCTTCCATGATTTTGTTAAATATGGTCTTTGCACATGATTCAACTTTGGAAAGCAGGAAACAAAAGAGAAGTTGGGTCTTTGACAAGATAATTGCGTAGATATTGGCTAACCAAAATTGAAGAGGGTAGTCATGTAAGGGATCTTAAGGAGAAAATGTTGCCTTTAACATTGGGTAGTTAAAATAGAGCAGCTGGAAGGGAAAACAGTGGGTTTGCAATTTCTGCCTACTGGTGTCTTTCATGCAAAGCATTCTTCCCTATTCTTTCAGAGGTGTATATAGAAGAAAGCAAAGGAGTTTCATTGGTCAAATGTCACTTTTCAAAAGGCTTGGGATACAATGTGAAGGGTATGCTCATCAATATCAATAGAGCAGTCTTGAAACAATGTGGAAAACAAACATGCACTAAAGAGCCACTTAAAGAGGGTGTTTTCTCGTTTGATGTTGGGGGTATTTCATTATAAAAAGAACTACAAGTTCTTTATTGCACAAAAAGAAGCAGTGTAATTCACTACACTTTCAAAAAATAGTAAATGGCGAGTTGTTCACATTGAGCAAACCCATGTGGGGTTTTGTTATAAAACATTATTGCATTCTACATAAATGAAGTGCTTAATAGAAAATGACAATATGAAAAGCTTGTTACAGGAATTACAAAAATGAAAAGCCATTTATGCAAGCCGTGGTGAGAAATAGCCTTTTTCCCTGCAATTATGAGAAACCCACTTGGGGTTTTAATCAAATGGAGTAAAATTGCCTTCTTGTTACAAGAAAATGAAATAAACTTGTATAAATCATATGTATTATGCTCAAAATCCAAGCTCTATAAGAAAATCCAGTGACCCATTTGGGTTTTTTGCAAACAGTGGAAGAGTTCAACAAAATTGCATAATAAGGAGACCTAAGCAAAGTTTTTTTTTTAAATGCAGAAATAAGACAGAAAATCATGAATGCAAGAAGACCCAATTTACATAATGAGGGTCGAGCCACATTTTGGCTTTTTCTTTTCATATTTTCCAGAAACCCATCTGGGTTATTAACTTTATCAAGATTTATGAAAAAGAAGAAGGAAAATCAAAAGAATACAAAAGGGTTTTTGTAAAACAGTACATATAACACTTTGTCCCTGTCCAAGGGCATGACTAGTGAGCTAATATCGCCATGAAACAACAAAATTTCCACCAAGTCTACAATGTGAAACATTTCTAAACAGTATCACAGAGATGTAAAGGTAAACGAGAGTCTTTTTATCTTCCATTTGAGCCTTCTTTCTCAATCAAAAAAGCACAAACAACAATGAATGAAGATGGTTGGGAGCTTACTCGAGCTCGGACAAGAATGCACAAAGGTTTTTGCTAAAAAAGACTTCCTCAAAGCTTCGTGAAGCCTTTCATTGATGGTTGTTTACAAATGAAGCAAGCAAAATGGAGGAGGATAAACAATATGGTTAGGAAAAATCCCAAAGAAATGCTATAGGTCGTGGCCTCTGAGCCCAAAAATGGCCTCCAAATAATTTTTTTTGCAAGGTTTATGCTAAGAAAACAATTACCTGAGCTTCCATGGTGCTTTTATGCATCTAAATGTCAAAAAATTGACCGAGAACCAGTGAAATCATAATTTTTTTGTGTTCTTCCCAAACCCTCATGGTGACAGACCAAGTTTTCCAAATTCTTCAAAGACCAAATGATGATGTTTTTCATCATTTTGTTTTTTTATTATTAGGGTTGACTTGTGCCTTTTGATATATTCGATGGGATTTTTATCCCTTCTTTTTTTTAAATCAACTCATGTGAAATGTGAGGGGAGCCAAAACTTTATTTTTTCCCTTAGGCATTTGTTGCCTTTCAAGCATTCCTTTTTATGTAAACATTGCTAGGTCTTCATTCCACATGTGTTAGCATTTAGGAATTTTATGCCTTAGGGTTGTCCCCTTTCTAATCATTGCTATATGTTTTTCAACATACAACAAGGGAGTGTACAACAATATTTGTCCATGTGACCCTTATGTGATGCTTTGTAATTGTCCAACGCCATGCAAGGTGGAATATGCTTTCCAAGGGACTTGGAGGTCGACCATATTGGCCAAGCGCTATTGATGACTATATGCCTTTGCAAACCAATGAGTATGACATGTGTGGGAAAAATGCAGAGTATGGTGAGTTAGTGGTCAATACCTTGGAGACTTTTTGTAAACTTTTAACACATCATTTTGCACTGATTTTCAATATTTGGAATATCATGTAAGTGATTTAAAATCACTTGTAGTTGCTGCCAATTGTAATGTATTTTAAAATGGTGGGGCCCTTTAATTTGGGCTTAATTGTAAAGTGATTTGTTAAGTGATGTTTTATGAATCACTTAACAAAATCACTATCTTTAAATGCTTTAAAAGGCAATGTGTTTTCAAAAACACGCATATTGCATGATGGGGAATGTAGTCAAATGTTGGAATGGGAGCAATGATGATTTGCAGAAGTATGGAAAGTGTGAGATGCTACTTGGACTAATTTTGTGGTGGGGAGGCTAGCTGGAGGCATTTTTTGTCACATTTTTGGGGTGACTATTGACTTGGCATACTTTTCCTTCATGTGGAAGGCATTTTAGAGAGTTCTAGAAGGTTCTTTTGAGGCCTTTTCTGTTTTATCTGAGCAAAATCTTCTAGAAACACTTGTGTGGGCTTTTGGTTTCGATTTTGCTTAAGTATCTTCATACTGGAGTTTTTGGGGCAAATCTTTCTTTTTCCAGCTGAAGGATAGCTTGCTTTTTGGAGTTGTTTTTCATGGAGCTGCATTGTAACTCGGATTGGCCTATTATATAGTAAGCACTTTGAATTAATAGATTGGAGTATTTTACCTTCTCTCTTCATGTTTTATGGTGTGTCATTAATGGTTGATCAGTCTATTTTGTGAAAAGTCATTTTCCTTACAAACTTGTCCCATGTTTCATGCATCCATTTGATAGAAAATGCATGTTTACAGGTTATAAACTGTGTTGTTTAATGGTGTTATTGATTGTGAAGTCTATTTTTTCCTTTTGAAAACACTGTTACAAACCTCTTTATAAATTACTAATGTGAACTATATTGGAAAGGGAGTTGTGTGAGTTGGCTTTGAAATATTGATTTGAATGTGCAAGGCTGTTAGCAGGTATAGGTTTTTGGTGTATCACCTTAGTTTCTTTTTGTATTAGGTTTATTTTATGCAATTTCTTACCCTTATTTCAGAGTTTAAAGTAGTTAGGTGACATCAAAAAGGGGAAGCCAACCCTTATCACTGGAGGTTTGCTTTCGAACAGCTCACCCACAACCTGAAAGTAGTCCCATGTTAGTCCAAATTTGCTGAGTGCAATTAAAAGCTTGGCAAACAAGGTGCAAATTTGGTGAGCTAACAATACTTTCATGTAAATGTTGTTAAAATTCTTTGTATTCTCCAAAATATCAAAATTTGGATGTGTTCAATGAGAATCCCCTAAGATGTCATAGATGATTTTCAAATGAATGGGCGAGTGCCCTTAAATACAACAAACAAGAACTATGCTATATTGGCTCACAACTACTTTAGATGTGGCCCTTAAAGCAATACTTTAAAAAGATTGGACATCATATTCACACCCACAAAAGTGACCTAGGTCAAGTCCACAGTCACATATTAATTTAGGATGATAAATAATAAGAATAGAAATAAAAAAATGTAATATGAGATATCCGAAACTAATTTCGCACATAATCTTGCCACTTATAAAATGATTGTTATATGTAATGACACTGTAATCAAAACAAACCCAAAAGAAACATATGAAACTAAGGTACATTGTACTTACAATTCACAACTATTTGAACTAGTGCACCAAACCCTACCAAACACTATAATCATATACCAACTAGAAGCCTACCAAGACAACCTTAAAAATACCTTTGCACTTTATTTAGGTAAAGAAAAACACGGGAAACTCACGAGGGGTGCAGCCCAAAATTCATGCTTATAATCATTGCCATTCTGATCACGGACAAAATATCAATTTTAAAAGAAATTTTCGAACTCTGCCAGAACGACTTTAAAGGAAAAAAGTTGTATATACGTTGTGCATCGCTTTCATTGAAAATTAAATTGTTTGGACCGCAAAAAAAAAAATATATTCCATACATAAATTAAATTAACGAACCAAATATATTCGAAAAGTGTATAAATATCCTTGCCGACAGGCAAGTCTAAATTAGCGGCGCGTTGGTAAATTTGATCTCTGAAAGCACCGACAGGTGTCCTTCACATGCTGTCGCCATCAACAGTGGCTGTTCACGTTCTATCCGTGGCCGGTAAACGACGAACAGAAAGATGCTTGACTGCCACGTGTATGCCGTATACAAGCGACTGATTCCAGAAAATAATAATGTTGTGGGAAGATAAAGATAAAAGTTCAAATAGAAAGCAAAGTCACGCATATTCTAAATTTCGTCATACAACTTGGACTAAAAGTTACACAATGTGACTTAATTTATTTATAGTATTATATTTTTCTATTTTAAGAGTTATATTGGTGAAGAATATTTGCATAATATATTATATTTTAAGATCAAGCTGCACAATGTGACTTAGTTCATAGTATCATATTTTTTCATTCATTTTTTTCTTAAAGTATATCTAATAATATCTATAGTTAATCTTTAATTTGGCATCACTTGTTGCAGTGTATCAATCAAACAACGACAAATTCAAAACAAAACAAATAAACATATGATCTCTTTTCAACTATTTCAATTGTATAGTCTTTTTATTTCCAAATTTTTTATTGTTTTAATTATATCTAGATTAATGTGAGTTTTTTTCATCAAATCCAAAAAAAATCTGAGTCAAAACATCTCATGCTAATAAATAACAGGAAAAATTTAATAAATATCAACATTGACATTCCAATTTAAATAAACATGGTCATAATGTTATATTGATAATTATCACATCATGTTATAACTCGCATACTTGAAAACAAAATCTTGAAAGCATATTTTATTCATCTAGATAATGTTCAATTCACAAAAGCAAAATTGTATTCCAAACATAATAAAATCACACATTCCAACAAAATAGGGACCAATATGGTGACAAGATCATCTAGAAATAGATTAATATGTGTCTTGAAAATAATATGTTAATTACTTTGTATTTTACAAACTAAAATTGATCTTAATAAGTAGTAGATCTAATCATGTATAAATTACTAAAACAATACATGGCTATGCATAGTGTATGACCTTAAAACATGATTGCAAAAGACTAAAATATAAGCAATGGATAAACAATAATTACAATCAAAAGTCACAACAATAAAGTAAATAAGGTAAATTGATTAAAAAAGGAATGCAAATATGCAAGCATTAAAATACACAATTTTACCCTAGTACAACTCCATTGCTCTCCTCTATTCACCTTGGAGAATGGTGTAAAACCTTTGCTCTCAGATTTTGTATATAAGCACAATAGCATCAAGCACTGCAAAATACAAATATAGTTTTCTTGCACGATTGAGATGATAAATGAAGGAGAGGATGGTTGCATTTATAGATATTTAATGACATTGATCAATGGTTGAGATCAGATGAGAGGTTGAGAAGATCAATGGTTGAGAATTGATGAAAGGAATTGATTGTTAGTTAACTAGCTACATGATTTTAGATAAATGATTGCATAATTCAGTTAAGAGGTTTGATTGGAGTGTTAACTCGGATTGATGATTAGTGGATTGAATTGATTGATTAGAGGAGTTAAAGTGAGTGGGAGTGAAGTGGATTTGATTGAGGAGGGATTGATTAGATTGATTAGTGGATTAAGAGTAAGTCTTAGTCAACAAGTGAGGTGGAATTTGCATAAGTTTTTAATAATTAAATAAATTTAATTATTATTTGAATGTGCAAGATTGGAATTAAATAAAATAGATGATATCATTTGTTTTAGAAGAAGATAATGTTGAGAGATAAATGAATTAATTAAATAATTAAAATAATTAAAATAATTAAAATAATTAAAATAATTAAAATAATTAAAATAATTATTTAATTTAAGAAATAGAAAATAGATAATTAATTGAATAATAATAAATTATTTAATTAAATGACATTAAAATTATTTAATTAGTATAGAGGAATGGATAATATGAATTTAATTAAATATTATTATATTATTTCATTGTCAAAATGAAGTGAAAATAATCATTAATTTAATTATTTAGTCAAAATTCTAGGTGTCTACAAATAGAAACCTAAAATCATAGAATATATTTTCATGCTAGTTAAAATTTAGTCTCATAATATTAAATATATTTGATTACATGATTAATTTAGTGAGTGTTTAGGTTTAAAATAAAATCACCAAATTTTAGTTGACAATTTCGAAAAAATGAGTGATTATGAAAAATTGTAAATGTATGTCAATGTGCTTAATCTTCTATTTTTAAATTTAAAAGATTTTAAATTAGTTTTTTCTTAAATATTTTAGTGGTGTTTAATCACCAATTAAGTTATATAACTTGCAACTTATTTTTTAGTTTTAAAAAAATATTTTATTTTATTTAATATAAAACAAATGTTGAATTTTATAATAGAATAAGATCTTTGATTTTTCAATCATATTCTAAATTTTTAAATAATATTTAAAATAATTTTATCAAAAGTGAGTTAATTAAGATCTCAATTTTTATTCTTATTCATTTTTTATTCATATCAATTTTTACTCACTATGCAAAAATCTATGGCTAGTGTTAGAATTAAGATTAAATGTAAAAAAAAATAGAAATTGAGATTTATTGGGTCTAATGTAAGATTCCTTTTACCCCAAGTTATGTCATAATTTGATGGAAATGAACAAAAATAAGTGATAAGATGTATATCAACAAAGTTAGTGTCAATTTAAGGATCTGTGTGGTGTGTAAGCCAATTTTAGCACATATTTTATTTAGTGTTTGTTAGCTCTAATCTCAAAATATTTTTTGTGTAAAATATTAAAAGTTTTACTAGAAATTTCAAACTTTTTGAAAAGTTTTTTTAAAATTTAGTAGGAAAAAATATTTTTCAAATTTACTGTTGGAATTAACATGAAAAAATGTGTTTATGTTAATGGTGTTATATTATTAAACTTCCATTTTTATATAAATTATTTTATTTTTAGTGAAATTTTATTAGAATTTTACTATTTAATAAAAATAATAAAATTATTATTTAGATTTGATATAAATAATTGTGTTGCATTTGAGTGTATTTTTTCTTGATAAAGTTGATTCCCTCTTGTTTTGGCCTTTTTAAGTTAAATTTTAATGGAGTTTATCATGGAAATATAAGAGTATTTGACGCATGATGTATTATGAGGGATTAGGATGGTAAGGTTGTGAAGGTTTCATCACAAAACTTACTTACCTATTAGGTCCCCTTTTGGTATATTTCCCAAAGATCTAAGTTCTCATTATGCCTACAAGAGGCACACATCCCCAACTAGAGCCACTATTGAGACTCAAATTTTTGGTGTCAAATTTCTCTTGACTCTTTTCTTTTTATGTATTATAACCCTTGGGTAGCCCTCATTCAAAACTGATCTACGAGATCTTATATGGGCTTACCTTACAATAATTTTTTAAAACTATGCTTTGCTAGTGCCTTAACCCATTTGAAAATCCAAGAATCTAGTTTATGAGTGTAACCCTTTTGAAAATCCAAGAATCTAGTTTATGAGTGTTTTTCCATGCATTTCTATCCTTAGATGAGATTTCCCCCTTGCTATAGTTCTTAACTACACTTCAATTGTGTATGTTTCTCCACCTTCTTTATTCTTGTTCTTGTCCAACTTTAGTTCATTTCATCTTTTCTACCTAACTCATTTGTATAGGATTTCATTTCCCTAGTGAAGTGCACTCTTTTACTTCACTTTAGCTAGCAACTTCACTTCCATATCAAATCCTTGCCTAGCTTCACTTCAGATGAACTTTCCCACTCCCCTTCAAATTTGAATTTGCTTTCCTACCAATAACGTTGAACAATTAAGCAATAGTCAATACACATTTTCACCTACCAAGATTAATTGTGCCTATAATACTCCAATGAACTAGTTGATGTTGATAGTTATATCAATGCCTTATGCATTATATTCAAAGGTGTATTTAATGCTAAAATTTATTGAGATTCTATGGGAGAGCTTCCTCACATATAGGTACTTTTAGGAAGATTTTTTATAGATTTTGTAGGTGATTTTCTTTTCCTTGTGCTCAAATTCTCAAGTCATTAATTATAAAAAATGTAACAAATATCTTAGAGATTTTTTTTTTAAAATTTCCAAGCTCATGCACAAATATAAACAGATGTTTTTTGTATATAGACCATTAATGTAAATAAGGATTATGATGTGGGTGATCAAAGTGTTGAAGGATTTGCATGTACCATTTTTTACTACTCACTTCCCCTACTTGCTAATTATGGTTCTATTTTATGTAGTTTTATCTTTCATTTAGGGGGTTGGTTCCTATTGGTTTCAATGATCTATGTGGCTGCTAGGTTACTTTGAGGCTTCAAACAATTCAAGTTTAGTTCATGGTTGGATCAACAACATTTGTAAAACTAGAAGGAGATTAATATTGTGAGTTATATTTGTAAAGAAGTGCCTCCATGATATTTCTTGCATGAGTGTAGTTGATATTATTCATCACTTTACACTAAAGCTATGATTTTCTATAATGTTATTATGTAGATTTAAGTGCAAGTGGGAAAAGTTACACTTGAAATTGCTCATATGTAGGTAATTTTAGATCATTAGCACAATGTCCCTTATTTATGCACCTAAGTGTTATCTCCCTCTACATCCCACTAGGGTCACTCCACTCCAAGTGGGCATAAATTTGGACATGGATAGCCCATAAGAAGAGATTATAGATCCCAATCAAATAGTTCTTGATTGCCTTCTAGAAAAGATAAGGAGCATGTTGCCCATGGATGGCCTTCGCTTTCTTTCTTTCCATCAAATTCCTTACATGAGGATTGATGGGGTCATTGTAATCCTCATCATTTAATTTATCAATCCAAGGTAGTGTCCATGGCTATATGCAAGAGAGAAAGTAGAAAACTTGTTTGACAATCTATTCTACTTGCAGAAATAAATCTTATTTGCATGAAAGGGAATTAATCTAAGGAACACTTTCATGAATTGAAAAGACTAAATTTCTTCACAATTTCTGAAATGAAAAGATTTCTAGGATTCAAATTTAATCAAGAAATTTGGAATTACATTGTTGGAAAATGAAACTAAATCTATCATATTTCTTTAGGCTGAAACAAGTCTTTCTAATCCCCTCGCTTTGATCAAATTATTACATTGTATTTATAGAATTCATATTCTATATCTATCCAACCAATATACTAAGAATGTGGATCCAAGATCCTATTTTTGAGGGATTGTAAATACAAAACTTTAAGAAAATTGTTGTTGTCCTCCATCACGCCACTTTTGTCTCATTCATTTTCTAACGCATACTTCTCCTTCCTTGCTACAAATCACACCAAATGCTCAAAAGGGTTTTTAGATATTCAAATTTATTTTCTAGATCATTTTGAATTTTTTAATTTCGTTGAGAAACGAGGGAGATGTTGCTATTTTACTGAGACCATATTTTTCACAATTTATGCATGCCTGATTTTTAGGAAGTCTTCAAGTATTGAACATGAATGAGGGAATTATTCTTCAGTTTAGTCAACCACATCATTGATACATAGCATGAATAACATGCTATAATCATGCAACAACATTTGAGTGATGTGATAACTTGATTTATCTTTGGTTGGAATGAAGGAAGCATGAAATGTTAATAACTATGAGAGATCTTAAAACTCAACATGAAACAAATACTCACTCCCATTAATTTAGGAATGATATGATGACCATGTATTTTGCATGAAGTAGGAGTGTGCTTGGGAGGTCTTCTTTATCTTCTCATTATTTCATTCAAATCCTTCTAAACCTTTCATGAGTTAACTGCTTCAAGTGTCTAGAGCTCTCAGCTGACAAGAGTCTATGAAGCTTCCTTCTTACCATGAGTTATTTAATAACTCATTGTATCTACATTATACTCATTTACACAACACGTTGATGAGGGTGATATTAGAAAGTCAAGGTTTGGTATTTTCACAATTAGAATTAATATTAGAAGATAAACCAAAAATAAATTACTAAATTATATTCATTTATCCTTTATAACAAGCCTAGATATACTTTGCAATACATTGGACTCAAATCAAAGCTTTTTAATGCATTTTCTAAGAATGCATTTAAGGAGAAAATAGAAGTTGATTTTCTTTGCAGTCAAACATATTGATGATTGCTTAAAAGATTTATGCTTTGTAATTCCTGTGTTCATCAGTTTTATTCCCCTGATGTTGTAGCATAATGATTCGCCCTCCTGGTACTAAATAGTCTTCTGAAATTTCGTTATTTCAATATTGCATGAGAAATTTGAAAATTGTGGAAGTATAGAAAATGATTTTTATGAAAATTGTTTTAAAAAAATTAGAGGACTGAAATAAATGAAACAATTACTTTTAATTATATTGATGTTAAAATAGATCTTTTATTAAATTGATTTATAAACATATTGTTTTCAAGATGATCATATGGATTTAGAATATCCAAATGGTAGACGTGTATTTGCTTAAATGGTTTAAATTTTGTATTGGGAAAATGGGGATTGTTTTAATGTGTTATTAAGTCTTCCAGATGTGGTCTTTCTTGGGAGTAAAATATCCTATGGTTTCTTATGTTTGAACAAACTAGGGTAGGCTGAACGAAATTGAGACTTTTATTAAGGTAATTCTAGCAGAGATCTTTTGTGCACTTTGTAAACCCTAGTCTTGAAAACTTAGATTCCCATGTTATGTTTAGGGGAGCTATTTGTAAGGGCCGACACACAAAGTGGTGTCAGGGTAACTTACAAATAGTTAACTAAGTCAGTGATAATTAATGACATAGTAGTTAGATTAAAAACACTTAACAAGATGTACATGCCTCGCTTATGACTCTTGAGCTACTACAGTCATGAGTATAAGTTGAGAAGGCCTAGAATGGAAAATCGGTGTCTTGTTTCCTTAAAAGACATTTGATTCCACAATAGTATGCAATAGGGGCTGGGTTTCGTAAGAGGTTACCAGGGTAACCCAAGGACTGGGGGCCGAAACCTAGGAAGAAACACCAGGGTAACCTTTGCATCGTTGTGATGACACTTAGAATAACAGTTAAACCTTGTATTTGTAAATTCATTCAATTGTTACAAATCTGGAAGCAATGTAACCAATAGATTGTTTGTACTAGTGTCTAGGGTTAGTAGATTAGGTCTAGGTAACCTTATTACTATCTCCTAGTGGACCTACGGGTATCACATGGTTGGGTGGAATGCACCATACTCTGTTGGGTCCCCAGTTTTGTGATCATGTATGACTTTATTTAACTTTCTAAATGTTGCATGCACCCTTTATATGGTATTGCAATTACATGCTTCATCATTATTTTTGCTGCACTAACCAGTCATCCATAATGCCAAAATATATGCTACAAGTTTTTAGAGCAGCAACTTGCATAGATAATTACATGCTTACAACCTAAGAGAAGAGGAAATAGCATGTGCAAAACACTTATTTGCAAAAATCAAATCTACCCTAACCTACTCTACTTAATGATGTAGAGAGGTTACACATAACCATTAACTGGTCCTGAAAAATATCTTCCCTTTCTCAGAGTATGTTTCCATGCATTCAATTTTATGAGAGAAGAGAATGAAAAGAAGATGACAAAAAATTTGAAACTCAATGTTTCACCTTCCTTTTTAGTGGAAACCTTCTTCATGATTTATGATTCTAGAAAATACATGAGCTGATTGGAGAGATCTTGCAATCCTTCCTTCTAATATATTGCATGCATGATTGGAAACAACTCCCTGCTCTTCAAATCTCCGATTGGGTAGCCCTCGTTTGACTTCAAAAATCTAATTGGGCAGCCATTCTTGGATTTTGAAGGTCTCCAAATAAGTATCTTCCTTGCAAATTTTTGTAATGAAGATAAAATCTCTTCATTGTATTCTACACCTCTTGCAAGCAATAATCCATCAATTCTTTCCTTTAAAGAAATATCCTTTGCTAGGATTTGGAGTGATGGTCCTCCAACTAAGGATATTTTGTAATAGATAGGGGGGGTTTTCTTTAGAGCTAGTATTTTTTTTGGGGGGGGTTTGAGAGACAAATCTTTCTTGAGGAACTTCTAAATCTAAGAGGCTGCCAAACTAATTTTCTCCCTTCCCTAATGACACCTATCCTCGGTAACAGTGCCAAAAATGATGGGGTCATTATAATCCTCATCATTTAATTTATCAATCCAAGGCAGTGTCCATGGCTGTATGCAAGAGAGAAAGTAGAAAACTTGCTTGACAATCTATTCTACTTGCAGAAATAAATCCTATTTGCATGAAAGGGAACTAATCTAAGGCACACTTGCATGAATTGAAAAGACTAAATTACTTCACAATTTCTGAAAATGAAAAACTTTCTTGGATTCAAATTTAATCTAGAAATCTAGAATTACATTATTGGAAAATGAAACTAGATCTATCATATTTCCTTAGGCTGAAACAAGCCTTTCTAATCCCCTCCCTTTGATCAAATGATTACATTGTATTTATAGAATTCATATTCTATATCTATCCAACCAATCCACTAAGAATGTGGATCCAAGATCCTATTTTTGAGGGGTCATTTACAAAACTTTAAGAAAATTGAAGTTGTTGTTCTCCATCACGCCACTTTTGTCTCAGTCATTTTCTGACGCATACTTCTCCTTCCCTGCTACAAATCATGCCAAATTCTCAAAAAAAAAAATAGATCATCAAATATACTTTCTAGATCATTTTGAATTTTTGAATTTCGTTGATAAACGAGGGAGATATCGTTGTTTTACTAAGACTGCATTTTTCACAATTTTTGCACATTTGATTTTTAGGAAGTCTTCAAGTGTTGAACGTGAATCGAGGAATTATTCTTCAGTTTAGTTGAACAAAATCATTGATCCTTAGCATGAATAACATGCTATAATCATGCAACAACATTTGAGTGATGTGATAGCTTGAGTTATCTTTGGTTGGAAGAATGAAGCATGAAATTTAATAACTGTGAGAGATCTTAAAACTCAACATGAAACAAATACTCATCCCATTAATTTAGGAATGAATGATGCTCCATGATTTTGCATGAATGTAGGAGTGTGTTGGGATTCTTCTCTATCTTCTTGTTATTTCTTCAAAGCCTTCTAAAGCTTTCGGGAGTTAACTGCTTCAAGTGTCTAGAGCTCTCAACTGCAAGTGTCTATGAAGCTTCTTCTTAACATGAGTTATTTAATAACTCATTTATCTGCATTATATCATCTTACACACATTTATGAAGTGATATTAGAAATAATTTGGATCACATAGATTACCAAAAATAAACCAAACATTTACTTTATATTCTACTTTAAACAAGCTAAAGAACTTTCAATCATTACTCAAATCCACTTTAACACTAATGCATTAAGAAGAAATAGATGGTTTTCTTTGATAAAATATGAGACAATTTATGGTCTTAGCAAGGGTGTTGCTCCTAGCTAGCCAAATTCTTGCAATTTTCTTGCCTAGATGTGACAATTTTTCATGTTTATGTCCAACCTCCTAAAAATTAAGATTAATAAGAGGAGGGCACTCTCATTGGTTGGGAACTAATTACTTATGGTTCCACTATCACTAATGCATGTGGGGTAATCTAGATTACCATGATCCCCTTAATGATATAACTCTTGTCACCCAATGGCTTTATTGTTTCTTGTTGTTTTGGATTAGCCCCACTTAGACTTGTTCCTTCTACCACCCACCATTTTCTAATAGTAAATTATTCTTTGTATAACTTATATAAAATAAAATAAAATAATTATTCATAAAAAATAGTTACTAGAAAATATTATATTTGAAGCTTGTATTATATATATATAGTATGACTTTAGTTTATAAATTTTACTCTTCATTTTAGGAATGAGGAGATAAGAGTGTTGGAAATAAACCATAACATGATATTTTTGATAAGAAGTATGGTGATGTGATATTGCAATCCCCTAGCTCATAAGGAAAAGATCTTGAAGAAGTTGTGGAATGACATGGGCTTAAGGAAGAATGCCATTTTAAAGATTTTTTATTAAAAACTTTAGGGGGATGGATGGAAGCACATGAGCAGTGCCAATGAAAGTTATGTTGTTGGTTATCATGTGAGTAGCCTTTCTAGGTTCTCCTATTCAACTACATAATAAGAGAAAGTTATGGTAGGGCTATTATCACTACAAAGATAGGTTAGAAATGATTTTTTTAGAATATTGCATAGACTATGGAGAACATATCAATGGTGGAGATGAAGGAAGATGTAAAGATGCAAATAGATCACTATGTAGAGCTAGTGCTAATTTTCAAGTTCAATAATTTATGGTTGAGCTTAAGGGAGTTGAATGAATTAGTAAGAAATGCATGGAATCCTATAATATATAGTAACTTGAGATTATTCCTTATGTTTATTAATTTTTTATTGTGTTTTTTAATTCTAAAGATGGCATAGATGAGAGTTTACTTAGGGCCCTTGGGTTTGGTGTGCATATTTCAATCTTTTTAATGATTTTTTTTAGTTCTACAAATTTGGGTAAGAATACGCAATCTTCCCCCATATTTTGGATTCCATCTACTTTGGAAAGCATAGGAGATTCTTACAAAAAAATATTTTCATTTCATCTAAAGCTAAAAATATTACTCTGCTTTTGCATGCATAATGGTAGAGATGGATGTATCTTTGTGTTTACTAGTATAAATTTGGTTAAAAGAAGGATACATCATATACAAGAAACATCTTGATTATGAAAAGTTGGTTTTTATACACAAAAATTATTTTGGTATTGAGAATTTATTTATTTCATGTCGAGTAAAAATAATGAAATCTTTTGAGATGACATATTGAAGGTATAATGAGGAGAGGTTACAACCTATGGATAATGTCTCTCTAATATTAGAGTGATTTCTCACACTTATAAAGGTCATTTTACATGTAGCATATATATCTCTAAAAGTAAACATGAAGAAGCACAAATTTGGGGAGTCAATTTAAGCTCAATAAATATGCAAGATAAGTCTACAATTATTATTGATTCCATATAATTTTTATGTAAACTAGAAGTAGAAAGTGTTTCAAAAGGTAAAAAAAGAGGAAGGGTCTAAAGAAAAGCAATTTCTAGTGTTAAAGGTTTCCAAAGGATCTATGTTTATTGAATGATAAATGTGTGATGGAGAGTTCAAAGGTGGAATACTCCATGTGACATTAGGATTATGAAGGTGTTAATTTAGAAATATTTATATAGGGTAAGGGTAGGGGAGGCCTTATACTACATTGTGAATAGCAAGTGTAGGCAATTATACTACATATACTAATATAATAAATGGATAGATGGATGGATTGAATATCCAGTCTAGATATTAGCCTATGACTATATTGTATTATATTCTACTATAAATTTAATAATATATAGATTGTTGCTAGTCATTGGTCATTGTGTTAGCCACTAGTAATATGAGGTTAGACATTTAGATCATACAATGTTAGATTAAAAATGACACTTGAAGAAATCATTTCAAGTTTGATTCTATTCTACTATTTAAATTCATAGGAGTGCATGTAAGTTAAAATGTTGTCCTCCTATGTAGATTTTAGGAAAGGTTAAGATCAATACAAATAGTTGTAGATTTTCTAATCACATTCTCCTATCTATGTTGTTTAACCAATTTGATGGAAATACATGTGTGCAACCTATTTTAATCCAAATGCTTCATTTTTTACTATTATTATAAAACCAAAACTTCTTTGAATGTATACATAAAATAATGAAAATGCATTCATAGATTGTTGTCTAGACATATACAAATATATACATAAAAAAATACTTTATGAACAATAATTTTTTTTGTAGAATGTTATTGTTGTTGATTCATACTTTTCTTCATGTCTTGCTTCTATAATTTATTTTCATTTTACACGACATATTTCTAGCAAGTTCGGGTACTTTCTTTTATATCTTATTTTCTTCTATATATTATAATTTCTTCTAAATATATTTTTTATAACTCTATATTATTCTAGACCCATTTACCAATACCTATAACAAAGCAATCCACATTCTTAGAGAGAAGTGTCTCAATGCCAGAGTAAATTACCCATCAAATGGTACAACATGGTGTGAGGGTTAATATTGAAGGTCAACTAAAATATATGTTAAATAGTTATTGTCTATGATTGAAACCCACCCTAAATGATTTTTAACCATCTTAACTCCCACACAAAATTATTTAAACTAAAGGAAACCATGTCATGTTCTTTTCACCTTCCTATGTAAAGGCTTGTATGTAAATTACTTTAACATAACTCACCATATCTTATTCTATCCTTGTATGAAATTAATAAATTATGTGATTAAATATCTAGAGATTGAATATAAGATGTATTTTTTCATCTTATATTCAATAACAAGAAATTATTGATGGAATTCATTTGAAAATATTAAATACATTATCAAGATAGATGAGAGATAGATTTATTTTGTGATGTAAGGGCTTGTTTTTTACTATTCTATTAATTTTAATTTTGCATTCCATTATAATTTTAGAATAGTTCTATTTGGATGCATGCTTTCAAATTTAAAATTTCATTTATATGACAACAAGGTGTGATATGTCTTTGACATGTATCATATTTCATTTTTCTATTTGGTGGTCACATGTAAGTTAACTATGTGAAGATCTTTTCAAGTGTATTTTAGAAATGATAGATGTACTTCAAATCGTAGAGGACAAATTTTAGATTTATTTCACTAAATTATGTTGGTATAAGCAAGTTTATGTGTACACAAAAATAATATATTTTAATATTATACCAAACAAAAAAATGTCACACTACTTGGTATGGCCTATTCAACCATATAGTCTTGTTCATATAGTAAAAAAATGCAACACTTGTTTTGTAACTTTATTTGTAATTGTCAAATTTTGTATATTTGTCAATGAATTGAGTGGTGCTAAATTTATTGTTTTCTATTGAATCACTTTCAAAACCAACATGATATGTGTCTTTCAAATAATTAAATAAATAGTGATGATTGCATTAAAAAAGAAAATAATGACATATAACATTTCACGTGCATATAAGGAGTGTTTGAACAAATGAATCATGTATGGATTTATTGATTGATCAAGTATTGATGGATATTTTTTTTAACATTTATTATGGAAGAACTATTATTTTAGCAAACATAGTGGATTCTATTATGAATCGATCTTCATCGACTTCTTATGCTACTTTTTGACCTACAATAGTACACAAGGTAAATCACTCATGACATGACATTCTCATTTCCCTCCCCGTGCATGTTTCAATAATAATAATGAAAGGAATGTTAGTAACCTCCAAGCCAACTCAAAAGCTCTTAAAAACTAATAATGACACCTAAACAAATAATTGATAAGAACAAATATTTATAATGTCAATCAAATATTACACTAAATAACTCCAAAAAATATAAATATAAAAATACTTAGAGAATAAAATTACAAATATTTTTGCTACCAACCAATCAAAACACATTATAACCCCAAAAGAATATAAATATAAAATACTTTGAAAATAAAATTACAAATATTTTTGCTACCAACCAATTAAAACACATTATAACTCCACAAGAATATAAATATAAAATACTTAAATAAAATTATAAATAGTTTTGTTCCCAACCAATCAAAACACCTTAAAGGTTGTTTATTGAAAAAAGTAAGGTAAGAATATTCTCAATGCTGATTACGTAGTCCATATAATTGATTTAATTGGTAGGTGTATCATGCAACAAATGGGATATGCATATTTTAATACAAATAGACAATCAAACAATGTTATTTGATAGACAAGAATCATAATATGATATTAGTACCAAGTACAATCAAACGGCTATGCATGTGCAGAAATAATGTGGCCAAGCAACCCCTTTTTTTTAATGACGATGAGTACGAACATTTTTCAAAAAAGAATTCCAATTATTGAGTCCAAGCTTTAGAAATTTAATGTAAATGAATGTAAAGGAAATTAAGGGTTAATTTAGATCAATTAAATTATTCTAATCAATTGTATATAGTTAGTTTAGATTAGTTAAATATAATTATGGGTATTGATAAGTTTGATAATGTGTAATAATTAATTTTAAAAAGTAATGTAATAATAAATGTATTAGTTGGTTGATTTTTACAAAGAATTTAGATTGATTTTATTAATGTATATTTAGAAAATAACGTTTCTTAGTTAGCGAGGTATTTAAGAAATTGTGTTTTTGTTAAAAATAATTTTGTGGGTCTAAGATATGAATTTGATGTATCAAACTAGTTCTTTAAGTCTTAATTTTTCCTTGTCTCAATTTGGACAACAAGATTTTGCTTTGTTTATTGTTTAATGAATAAGTGTGTTCTACTTTTCTTGAAGATCTAGGGACTATCAATATTTTAAAATACCATAAATCAATATCTAATACAATACCTTAGAATATAGATTCATTAATCATTTTGGTGAACTAAATTAAAATATGACATTATTAATTGTTCCTTCAATGCTCTAGAATGAGAGATGATGTGTATTTTGGATTGGATTTTTTTATTTTATTGAGAAAATGCAAGTTACAAAATATAATATGTTCGATTGGCATTT